>QLOI01005129.1:0-18040 GCA_003313605.1 Tuber umbilicatum | reverse complement strand
GGGCGCTAGCAAAAGTGGAGCTTCGAAGACTACTGTTGGCATGTTGAGCGCTGCTGGTCTCTTCGTTGCGGGACTTGCGTTGTTTTAATAGTGGTTCCTTTTATCTTCCTCCTTGGCGTTTAAATAATACCCAGTTCTGAGGTTGGATTTTCTTCTTGATGTTTTTCTGTAATGTGGTGGATGTATAAATATAATATTATGATGGAGAATGTGAATTGATGATTATAGCTCAGACCGCCATAAATCCTATCCAATCGGCTTTACAATATCATAATGTTATGAAAAGTACTTTCTAGCGATATAGTTTAGCACTGCGATGCAGCCCAAGGGTCTAAGCTGCAGCGAGCCGTTTCTTCGGTTTCGTGTATTTTGTCCACTTGTGCCTCCGTTCTTCATATCCTGCGTCCGGTCCAGTGTGCGCTATGCATGTGTTAGAAAATGTTTTAGAAACGGTGCTAAATCACAATGCCTTACACTCATAAAGACAACTCGCACAGTAAATATCATTCTCGCACCCGGAGCACTTGTATTCTGCGTCATCGTTACATATACCTATATGCGACATCAGCAATCCAAACTAGCCATATTGCTGCTAAACGCATGACTCACAGCACCAGGTGTCAGTCTCGTCATCATCGGGCTTCGTAGCCATGAGGTGTGGCTTTGGTTTAGCCCCAGGCTCGACCTTGGGTACCGCGGGCAGCTCAAGCCCTCCAAGAGCTTCAAATCGTTTAAACAAGGACTCATCTACCCCCGGAGCAGCCTGTTCTGGCTCAGAAGGCTCTAGAGGCGAGGGAGGTTCAGGCGGCGTCGTTATTCCATTTGCCTTTTCGAAATCTATCTCGTCACGTATTTGTTGTAGAATGTCGGCTGCTTCTTCCTCCGTGGTGGCTACAGGGTGTAGAGTGTCTGAATAAAGCCAGTCAAGGGGGGCCGGTGGATCCGCCGATGGTGTATTTTCGGCACCATCGATGTCTTCTGGCGCCTTGGAGGGAGAGGATATATAGGCTTTAGCTTCTGCCAGGAGAAGGTCTGCTTCGTCCATCTCCTCGTGCAAATCTTCACCAGTATCCCACAGCCCCTGGTTGGAGGTTAAGGCATTGAATATCTCTTGTGTCTGCATTGCTGTTTAGTGTCCATCCCAGCTTGGAAATGCGAGGATGGAGGGGCTCGAACCTTTGATTCGGATAGAATGTCTTCGTAGTCTTTCTTTAATTCTTTAACCGATGATGATTTGGTAGAACCCGGAGCAAGCCTGATCTTTTCGAACCGGGCTGCGAGTTCGTCGTTTACTTCGGTCCTAGGAGTCTTGGGTGGTGGACTCGAAGCTTGCGGGATAGCAGTGGCCGGCGTGCGAGAATCACTAAGCTATCAATTCAGTATAATGTTATGTTTCTAGTGGACTTAGAGGCAACAGTGCGTTCGGCGGGACCATAATTACCGACTCTCGTACTCATTCCGCAGAGCAGCTAACCTACGAGCCAAATCATCATCCATAGCTTTTTGATAGCTTAGAGTTACAGTACCCTGTGACAAATTTAGAGTAGTGATACCACCGCTTCCACATCCGGGTTGAGCTAGCTACAGAAGAGCAGGGTAACCGATTCATGCAGGGAACCTATCACATGGGGAGTTCTACCGCTACCCAACCCTCCGCGTGAGGCGGAAAAGTCGCGTCTCCCCAATTTACCCTGTTGCAACTGTCGAGTGACAGCTTTGGCAGAAAAGGGGAAAAATTTATGGCCATGAAAATTTCCTTCGACTTCCTCGTCAGTGGCTTTACCGTTGGGTGTTCAGTGACTAGAGAGAATTTCTCTTTCGCTGCCCTAGATAGTAGTTTGGCTTCGCCAAACTCTTTGCCTTCCGCGAGTTCTTTGCTTGCCTCGCTCGTTGCTGTTGTCTTTTCGTTCTTCGCTTTTCGGTATTGGCGATCTTTGAGGTTTGCTGCGGTTTCTTATACGGTGCCGATCCCGGAAGAGTGCAGGGAGGGATGGAAGGGTGAGGTTCTTGTAGAACCATCTATTCGGGTGCGATTATTGTGACCTCGGGAAGCTGCGTAAAAGTTACTGATAATCGAAATTATGACAGAGCGAGTCGGATTACAATATTCGATGCTACTGCCCGGCGACTGGACGATTGCTTGGAAAGGTTAAGCCAGCGTACCCTGAGGATATCGATAGGGCAATCGCAAGGTCGGCGGCGGCGCAAGAGGAATGGGCAAAGACGTCTTTCGAAGAGAGAAAGAAGGTTCTGAGGTCACTTCTTAAGTATGCGGTTACATCTGGGTGCTGGTAGGTGTCCGTCTAATGTTTTCCAGGCATGTTCTCGCCGACCAGGATACAATTGTCACCGCTGCTTGTCTCGACTCTGGAAAAACTCGCATTGACGCTGCCCTCGGGGAGATCTTGGTTGTCGTTGAAAAAATCAAGTGGGTTCTGAACAACGGGGAGCAGGCATTGAAGCCAGAGGGGAGAAGTGTCTCCTGGCCATTGATGTGTTATAAAAAGGCGGAAGTGAGATACGAACCTTTGGGAGTTGTTTGTGCTTGTGTTTCTTGGAAGTGAGTGGATCATTTATCATACCAATTGCGGTACGCTAACTTTAGTTTTTCACAGTTATCCTGTGAGATTTCCCTCCTATCGTGAGGGCAAATACGGACTCTAACAGATCAATAGTTTCACAATCTCCTCTGCCCTATGATTAGTTCTATATTCGCAGGAAATGGAATCGTTGGTAAGTTGCGAGATGGGCTTGAATATATTTATTTGATCAAGGATATTTATGCTAATGGTTGGCGCAGTTAAGGGAAGTGAAAACACAGCCTGGAGTTCTGATTACTTTGTTTCCATATTAAAGGGTGCTCTTGCTGCCTGTGGGCATAACCCAGACCTTGTTCAGGTAAACATGAAGTAATCATAGAGGGTGGGGTTAAACTGACAAACCAAATAGTCTATTGCATGCTGGCCAGAAGTTGCCCCTCACCTCACCTCTCATCCTGGAATCGCTCATATCACCTTTATTGGATCCCGCCCAGTTGCCCATCATGTGGCTGCATCCGCTTCTAAATCATTGACCCCCCTGTGTATTGAATTGGGTGGTAAGGACGCGGCTATCATTCTTGACGACGTTCCGAACATCAAAGCGCTATCCTCACTACTTATGCGTGGTGTTTTCCAGAGCGCTGCTCAGAACTGTATCGGTATCGAACGGATAGTGGTCCTCCCAAAAGTGTACTCGAAACTCGTTGAAATACTCGAAGAAAGGATCAGGAAAATCCGACCAGGATCTGTCCTCGACGGCGATGAAGTTGATTGCGGTGCCATGGTTTCTGCGGCTGGATTTGACAGGCTGGAGTCTTGGATTGAGGACGCTGTCAAAAAGGGCGCTAGATGCTTGGTTGGTGGTAAAAGATTGATTCACCCAAAATACCCTCAGGGTCATTATTTCTCACCCACACTCCTTGTCGACGTAACGGAGGATATGCTAATCGCCCAAAACGAAACTTTCGCCCCTATATGCGTTCTCATGAGGGCTAAAGATATTGCACATGCTATTCACCTAGCAAACTCGACCGAGTACGGTCTTGGTGGCTCGGTTTTTGGAAGGAACAAGCAAGATCTCGATCGTGTTGTGAGAGAATTTAAGAGCGGCATGGTTTCTGTCAATGATTTCGGGGTATATTATCTGAACCAGTCATTGCCCTTTGGGGGGGTTAGAGCGTCAGGATACGGTAGGTTTGCTGGTGTGGAGGGTATGAGAGCGGTCTGCAATGTCAAGGCGGTTTGTGAAGATCGGTTCCCCCGATTGATCAGCACTGCTATTCCCCCAGTCGTTGATTACCCGATCAGGGACGGTAACAGAGGCTGGCAATTCACCAAAGGTAGGGATGCATGTGTCTGGAGTGCTTGTAATCCAATTGGAGATCGTTCACTAACATACGTGTGATGTAGGGTTGATCGAGCTAGCATACGGGGAAAGCTGGGGGAGAGTTGCGGGTGGTTTATGGAAACTGCTCACGAATATGTAAACATGTGTTGGGCCTATACGTAAAAGTTCTTATCAAGACTATGTGTGCAGTCATTTGTCCAGACATCTTACCAGTCTTGTTTTTGAAAAATTTCCTATGCGTCAGGAGATGTCTTGTCTCTTTGTCTGGTTGTATGATAGGGTAATTGCATTTGCATCGCGAGGTTCAATTTCGTGGTTAATATCATTTACTCTAATACGATTACCAAAATAAATAATAGCTATCAAGTTGCCATCCCGTATCGAGCGTCGCAGCATCTAGGATGCTAATATTGTTACGGTACGGGAGGGGGTGTGCCACGATGCGCTGTATCAACAACTCAGACTCCAGATAGACTACTCGTATGGTGTTAAGATGAACGGAGAGTGCTTACTGTAATGCGGGGAAGGTCATAACAGAAATGTTGGAACGAATGACTATGTTTCAGTGGACTTTTGTATGATAATATTATGATACGATATGATGCGAGCAGCCATATTACTCTGTGATCATGAAAGGGTTTGGACCACTGGTGTCCACCTTGACCACGAAGACCTAATCCAAGGACATAAGCTCCAAGATCCTCAACCCAGATATGAGTCCGTGCTGAAAATTTACACAGTAGCGCGTAAGGGAAGGAACGACATGAGTCTAGCCCCTGATGCCGTCTCCGATAATCTAACCTAACGGGCAGAGCAAACAAAGTTGTGACCCATTCCTGAAAACAATACTTTTGTCCTTAGATCCCCAGCCCCTGTCTGTCTGACAAGAAACCCCCCGTCTACTTTAGGAGGGATCTTTGTCATTCCATCCACACATTCTCGACACCAAATTACGCAACTCCTCGCCCCTTCTTCTACTCCGCTATTCACTCGTCCCAAGTTCTAACCCTTCCTTACTGAAAAAATCCTTTTCATCTTTGTTTCCATTAATTTTATCCTACTGGTTTTTTTCTTTTCCGCAGTGCTGTGTGCTGCCATTCCTCTTTCTCTATCGGACCCCCGATAGGCATCTTCACACCATGAATTCGGCAAGATTAGCCTTCAATTCGGCCGGGCAACGCTCGTTTATAGCGTCGTCAGGTAATTACCCGTTCCGAACTGTCTGAACCTTTGGTTTACGGTTGCTAACTCGACCCATAAAGCTCGGCGCACTTCCCTTCGACAGCCGCTCGGGCTATGTTCTCGTAGAAGTCTTCTTCATTCTCAAATTGCTCGATATCAACCTGCTATCGTCATCCTTGCTTCTCAGAGGTACCTGAGTACCGATACAGCAACAACTGGAATTGGTGGCCCCATTATTCCTCCCCCAGGTTTCGACCCTAAGAAAGCCAGTAAACCAGTTCCCCGTGAGAAGACTATTGCAAAGCCCTCCGTGAAACCGGAAACCGTGGCCGTCCCTGGTAATAGCAGTGTCGAAACTTCCACATTAGAGAAGAAGGGTCAGGAAGCTACAAAAACCGAGGACTCGATTGCCATTTCTACGGCTAACGAGAGTGGTGTTGAGAAGAAAAAGGAGGAAAAGAAGACTACTGTTTGGCAGAAGGTTAAGCATGGCGTGCAACATTTCTGGGATGGAACAAAGCTATTGGGTGCAGAGATAAAGATTTCTTCAAACTTGGCTTTGAAGATGGCTGCAGGGTATGAGTTGAGTCGTCGTGAACGCCGTCAGGTGAGAGCTTTAAACCGTATGTATTTCACAGGCCGTGTCTGAAACTGGTGCTATAGCTCGAGCGAACTGTCAAAGATTTGGGCCGTCTTGTTCCCTTCTCAGTATTTATTATCGTTCCTGCCGGCGAACTCTTCCTGCCGATCGCTCTTAAAGTCTTTCCCAACCTTCTACCGAGCACCTACGAGGATCAGAAGGCGAAGGATTTGAAATCTAGCAAGCTCCGATCCACCAGGCGGGACGTGTCCGATTTTCTCCGCAAGACTTTGCGAGAGAGTGGTATCCCGTTGAGTGCCAAAACCAGACAGCGGGAGGAATTCACGCAGTTCTTCAAGAAGGTAGTTTAACTTTAAGACATCTAGTTTTACGAGTATCTACTAATTATTATGTAGATCCGATCAAGTGGCGAGTCTCCCAACCATGAAGATGTCATCAAAGTCTGTAAGATCTTCAGGGATGATATTACTTTGGACAATCTTTCAAGGCCTCAGTTGGTCGGAATGTGCCGATACATGAATCTCAATACTTTCGGAACCGATGCTATGTTACGCTATAATATTAGGCACAGAATGCGGCAGATTAAGCGGGACGACCGTGCCATCTCCTACGAAGGAGTGGACTCACTTTCGGTTCCTGAGCTTCAAACTGCATGCGCTTCCCGTGGTATCCGCACCCATGGTGTCAGCCCCGGCCGTCTACGAGATGATCTCAACACCTGGCTCGAGCTTAGATTGAAGCACGGTCTTCCGTCTACATTATTGGTATTGTCAAATGCATTTATGTATGCCCAAGGCAAGGAGAGCGAGATCGATTCTCAGTTTGACGCACTTGTTGCAGTACTTAGCAGCATCCCCGAGGAGCTCTACCACGAGATTGAGCTTGAGGTCAACACCCTGGAGGGAGCCGCAACCAATAAGCAGAGACTTGAGGTATTGAGGGAACAACAAGAGCTCATCGAGGAAGAGAACGAACAGAGCTCTGAGTCCACCTCTGAAGCCTCTAAGAAGGCCTCAAAGGATGATCAAGATATTGACGAGAAGGAGGCGTCCGCTCCTGATGCCTCCGAGGGTGCTGAGGTCGAGGTGGAAGCAAAAGGACCCCAAACAGCTGCCGAGGAAGTCGCGAGCCCGGAGGGTAAGGATAAGAAGGAGGCTTAACGGGCTAGCATAGAGGAATGGGAAAGATTTTCTACGCTCTCTCGTTCATTTCAAGCAGTGCTTTCTTTGTTAGGAGGTTTATATTGTCCTTTTTTTAGTTTTCCTTACCTTACATTACAGGTTATCATATTAGATCGGAATTAGGGTTAGGGGTTTGTGTTGATAGATTACTACCGGTACTACTACAAGTACTACTACTACTATTGCAATTACATTTTTTTTTCCGATCACGCTGTAAAAGGAAACCAGGACTTGGTGGCATAGGGATTCTGTATTACACGCTCGGATAGTTGTATCTAATAAGTCCTCATACTGGCTTTGCCAACACCAATTCAACCATATCTCCCCTTTGGTTTTGAGTTTCGAATCACGTAAATTTGTGAGCGATAGTAATAGCCAGGCCGTTAAGCCAATCTATTTCTTTAGGAGAAAATGTATATAGGGAATTTAGGGAATAAATAACTAGATGGATAACCAGGTTGAAGTAGTGAAATACAGTTAGGGCCTATTTGGTGGGAACGGAAGGCGGGTCGACCATTCTGTTTACAAACTCTCTGGCGTGAATGGACCGGACGCCGAACCTCGAACGACAAATAATCCGTGCTTACATGAGAGCTCAGACAAAGTTTGGACTCCAAGATCCCCGCTGTTCGGTCCATTCATGCCAGGGACTTGCAATGTTACCTGTGACTGTACAAGAGCTTACCGGTATTTGACACACAGTACATTACACTAAAGCAGACTAGACAATACGAACAAAAGATCACAAGAGAGGTAGCTCCCACACGACACGGTACCCGTGCCAGTCCGGTCCACCCCTCCCACCACCAGGGCTACCGTACTCAAAGCACAGCGCCTCACAACCCCCCCACGCCCCCTCCTCCGCCCTGAAACCTCTCCAGCACGGCCGCCACACCCCTCCGCTTGGCGACCAAGTCCTCATGCTCCCGCTGCTCGGAGCGCAAGGCGAGGAACTCCTTCGCGCGCGTGAATTCCTGGTCCGTGGGCTCGGTCGTGTCCGTGTGGGGTGAGTTCACGAGGGAGAGGGCGTCGGATGTATTCTGGAGGGGGGTTTGTCAGTATAATAAGAGGGAGGAAGGGAGGCGGGAGGGGGGGGTTACGAGTGTTTTTAAAGATGTTAGGTCTGCGAGGAGTTCTGCTAGGAGGACCATTGTTGGAGGTTGACGCTGAATGGTCTGGCGATTCCTTGTGAGAGGTCTTGACTGGGGGGGATTTGGGATGGTGGATTGGGATCACGTGATTTGAAGAAGGGAGAACCATCCTGGCCAATGAGGTCAGAGCCGAATAGAGTTGGCTTCGAGTGAGCTGGAGAGTACCGTACAGTACGTACTTTATTCGATGCCATAATTTTGCATGATGCTCGATAATAATTGCTGACACCCAAAAAAACAGGTATAATTTTATAGGACACTGGATGCCGACACAAAATAGGTTTTGGGACAAGACCTAATTTTTTTTTTTCAACATTGGTGGGGGGTTCAAGAACCGGCATATCCTTTTGTACGGTTTTACCCTTCTTTGTGGCACTCATTCGGGACTGTTTAATTATGGAAGAATATAAAAGAACTGCTATGCCACCTCTAGGTACTGTACAGCACCGACAGAAAAGCTCCTTGACAACAGTGCTCATCGCCAATTCTCAAACAACCCCACTTTTAACATCAAATTCAATACTACAAGAAAACAACGATGCCAATAAATCCCGAGACCGACAAGTGGAGGCAGGTGACAGAGGAGGAAAGAGCGAAAGTGATAAAGAAAAGAGGAGAGGGGAAGACCTGTCGGAAAATTGCTGATGAGGTTGGGTTGTCCAGATTAGTGGTTGCAAACATCATGGGCAGTTGGAAGGCGGAAGAAAAACTCCACGCTGCATATCACTCAGGGCAGCCTCCAGAGCTCAATATCCGGGACGTTCACTATCTGCGCCGCCAGCTAGCAGGTAAAGATGATCCCTCAGTGCCTCTTGGTAATATTACCACTGGATTACCCCCAAATGTTACGCCATGGGCAACTAGACAATACCTGGGAAAGAAGGACTGCTGGGTACACATCGCTCGCAAAAAACCACATTTGAATGATTTGAAGATGAAGACAAGATATACTTGGTGTCTCCTGCGCAGAAAGTGGGAAGCAGAAAAGTGGAAATCAAATGTTTACACAGACAAGTGTATTGTGGTTGTGGGAACCGGTGGTGGACTGAAGAAGATGCAACACCCAACACGAAGAGATGCTACTACAGATCCTCCCCACTCGACCCCTACCTACCGTTCTGGACACTTTTCAGTAGCCTTTTGGGCTGCCATTACCTATGGAAACCACACATCTCTGATTACTGTTCACAAAAGTACTTCAACAAAGAAGTATACAAGTAAGAGGGATACTAAGCTACTACTAGATATGAATACTTCTCAGTATACCTATGAGATCCTAGAGCCCTACCTGGTCCCTTTTGTCCACAGTCTGCCCGGGGGCCCCGATGACCATGAGACAATTGAGGATAGTCTATCAGTTCACAATTCCAAACTAGCAGATAATTGCAGGAGAGAGTATGGATTAGTCAAGAGTGATTGGCTTCCTAACTCTCCAGACTTCAACCCTATCGAGAATGTCTGGCAAATGCTCAAAGTCAAGCTCGAAGAGCGAATGTCTGGCCCTGGAAACTGTCCTAAAAGTGTGGAGGAGCTGGTAGAAGCTGCGCAGGAGGAGTGGGAAAGGCTGGATTGGAGGGCAGTGGATATGATGATAGAAGGCATGGGAGAAAGGGTACAGGAGGCTATCGAGAAGCAAGGAGGTTATACTGAATACTGATATTTCCTACATTCATGTATCCATCCATCTCTGGAGTCTTTGTATTTTTTATCTTTTTAGTCTACTCTTGTTCATGCCGTTACATTCATTGTATTGTCTTCAATCGGACCTGTCAAGCCTGCCTATCCACGAACCTTTCTACCAGTGCTCTACAATGATCCTCAAGATATCCCTTCCACACCGACCACCATCACATTTTCTGCTGATGCATTGGGTAGCAGACTGGAAGCTGTATAGAGGTGGAGGTTAATGCTACCGTGACCACCTCTTAATTCATTTCTCTGTTCAAAATTATTTAACAATTTTATTCATGGTAGTACCGTACCATAACATAGTACACCTGAAATTCGAGCACCACACCCTTGATTCGTAGAAGCGAGGCCGACACCAACATGTTCGGAAGTTCGGAACACCACCCTGCGGACGCCGACAGGATTCGATTTTGAGGACGGGACACCGCCCGCTGACAGCTGAGCGTCTCTCCCGGCCGTATGGGCACACACCATCCACATGACCACCGAATATAGTAAGGACGTGATACGAGTATCCTATACCGTACGTAAATGTCAGAAGCCAGGCGGGCCACATCTCACCAGAACACCCCCAGAGTTATCCCGCTTTAATTCAAGTGTCGATGAAAGGATAAGTGCTTGAAGTTCGCCGCTCCCGGCATAAAATCGCTTGTACTGTACCCACTCACTTTTTCGGCCCCACATTTGCCGTATGGACTCCTGTTTTGGAGCTTTGAGGGGATAACTCTGGAGGTAGAATGCCACGTTTGGTCAATGAAATAATAGGAACGACCGCAGTTTCAATAATAAACCCAAAATGAAGGTGTTCAAAAAATAGGGAGAATGTGTTCTTTATAGTTATATAGGGCCCGTTTGGATCACTTGTTCCAACTGATTTATGGTTTGAGATGGATGAACTCTCAATCAATGGAGCTTCGCCCCCCTGTCTTTCCTCTTTCCCTTTGGGTTTGTAGTGAAGTTTCATCACAGAGTAAGGTAAAGTGAATGTATGATAAGTTGAACGCTTTTGTGCCAAAATTACATAAAACCACAAAGTGCATTAATACAAAAAGTATCGTTTCCCCTCAACATTTCCGGTCTCGAGTTCCTCTGCTGTATCTTTTTGTATCGTAAGCCACGTAATTTTGCCGTTCGAAACCCACGCTGCTCCCGAGTGAGGTTCCATGACTAGCGTATTCCTTCCACACCAAACAAGAGTTTTTGATTAAAAATAAAATGATACCACCGGATGCACCAGAGCTCCGCCAACAAGACTCACCAAACCATAAATCATAGTGCACCTAATCGCCCGAGCCCTAGTCGGAATTGCTTGATCGCCGTCTCAACATCCTCGTAATCCAGCGCACTAATCGCCCATTTCGCGTGCTTCTGTGCCTGGAGGATATCCTCTTCGGTTGGCTCATGTTTTTTCATAACTAGCTGGGACGGTGTTGCGATTGGTAGGTGTTGGGCTGGGACTGGTGGTTGGGAGTAGTAACTTGCAGGCTGGTTGATATTGTAGTTGTATCCTTGGGGCGGTGCCGGGGGCGCTGCATCGGGTGCAGATGGTGGATAGTGAGTGTTTAGTGGGTGTTGGGTATGCATTTCTGGGAATCCAGTATTCGCAGCGCTCATCGTTGATGGGGAGAGGCTTGGTGCGCTAGGCTCGTGGACAATGGGTACTTGCGGGAAGTATTCGCCGGAAGTATCAGACGTGTGTATTTGCGGCAGTGCGGGCGGTGGGGCCTGAGCCATTGGGCGTGCTGGAGGCGGAGGAGTGAGGATTGACGGGGATCCAGAATGGAAGAACTGCCCGGGCCCCTGCTCCCCTGGTCGTGGTGAAGGTGCTCGTCCATGCTCCTGTGGGGTGGGGAGAGAAATTATAGGAGGCGGTGGAGGTGGTGGTGGTGGTGGCGACGGGACTTCGTCCTCAACCGTTGGAGGTGGCGGCAGTGAACTGTGGGCTTCAGGAGTGCTCATCGGTTCAGGCATGCTCGGGTTTGGATCCTGACCAAGGTTGATAGCTTTCCAAATCCGTGCGGCATGGAACTTGGCGAACTTGATCTTTTGTTGAATCTACTCCTGTCAGCACTTCTGGCCACCCAACAACCATGGAGCGCTACCGTGCAACAAACCTCGGCATCCGGCTCCGCAAAGACCCTGACAAGCTCTAGAAGGCATACCGCCGCCAACAGCGTATCCCGTGTTGTGCTTCTCACCCCTCGTTAGTCCAAAAACTGGATCCAGATCGGACAGACTATGCACACCTAGTAGCCTTCCCAGCAGCAACGACTGTCGCCCCGTTTTCAAATACCTTTAACCCGAAGTTCTCCACGTACGCCTGCGCAGCTACATCGTCGCTAATAATATCCTTATCCTTCAACTCTTCCTTGCGCTACTCCCGTCAGTCCCGCTCCCAAGGTAAAGATAAGGGGGCGGGCGAATACCCTCTCCAGTTCGTCCATCAAATCCGCTGTCCATGTCATGCACGCAGTACTAGCCTGATGTAAGTGATTTGTGAGGATCTGCTTGACAGACCAGAAGTAGCCTGTATTTCCACATCCTCCTATCAGAAATGTCTAGTTTTTCAAATTCGGAGGGGGGGGGGGGGGTAGCAACAGTAATAAGCAATGACCGGATCGACACTCCTCAATTGATTCCCCCGCCGAACAAACTCCTTGATCGATTTCAGTTCCGGTGGTGGCTCGCGTACAGGACCCAACTCACCGGCCATGGTGAACTGATCTACAGAAACGGTATCGTGATCGTTGGCAAGATGAGGGAAGTTGTGATGAGGCAGGGGCGTTGCCGATGAGTTAATGGAAGCTCATGCGATGTTTGTGGTTGGGTTGATAATAATATTATGATAGCAAGGGCGATCATAATTAGTCGCTTATCGATAAGTGCGGGGGACCCGCGGGGTTCAAAGTCAACAAAGAGGGAGAGTCACCCTGGAACTGCAGACCGACAACTTAAGTTAACATAACCCGTAAACCTAGGTTCCAGTAACTCATTACGTAGAGCACTCACGGGACTCGTATGGTACGTTACCGGTAGCAGTCGCCCAGCCTTCGCGGTGCTACTTGTATTAGGGAAGCCAGGATGGATATAATTACTACCTCACCCTTCCCTAATCATCAGCTTCTCGATCCGTTCAACCTTGACTTGACCCAATTCAACTCAACCCCAACCTCGTCAGACCCAATGTGCGTGTGGCCAGTGAAAACACTCGATAATAAGCACAGTACTCGTACAGTTCGTATTACGACCGTCTTAGCAGAACCTCCATAATACCCTAAGGACCAACCCTCGATTGCCATTCTCGAGCAACGGCGTCACAGATCATCATTCTCTGGGACCTGACGAAAAGCCGGCTGGCACGTACTTTTGTTTTCTTGTTAAATCCTAGAATTTATTTACTTAAATAGGCACAAATCTCAATTATAAAGGTTATATATACAATAGATTACCCAACTGAGACATTTACAGGGCCCAGATATCTATCCACTCCAAAGATTAGGATAAATCACTGGCATAGGATTAATATCTATTCTGGTCGGGCAGAGTCCCACTGGTAACCCCAATGTCTATCTGACCTTAGATAAAAGAACAATGAACCGAATACTTAAGAATATTGACAGCCACATATCCAGAAGCAGTCAGAAAAGAAGCTAATCCAAGGGTAACTGAAGGAAGAAGTGACATAGAAGAATCAAGACAGCTGATATTGGGGCTTGCTACCCTCTCCAGAGCTCTAGAAAGAACTTGATGAAAAGATTTACTTCTCTCCCTACTAAGAACCTGAATAAAAGTCTATTTAAATATCTTGTCAAGTTCTCTCAGTTGGAAGTAAAGAGTTCTGTTCGATCAAGAGTGGGAGGTACTGCTTAGTACAAAGTAGAGAGTTGAGATGAGAGTAAGTGAGGAGCAGATTATAGGTAGGGGGGCTGGGGAAAAAAGAATAGAGGAAGAAATTTGTGATAGGCGTCTGAGTGGTGAAAGCACAGAAGCAGGAACTTGAACCAGGAACGAGGACTACTAGGCAAGGATAGAGGCAAAGGAGAGATTAGAGGTAATGGGTACTGAGGAAAGAGCAGAAGCTGAACTTAAGGGTAAAGGACTAGGAGTTGAAAGAGTGGCAGAAGAAGAAAGTAAATTAGAAAATGCAAGTTACTGGATACAGAAGCAAACACCGGCATACAAGTGTAACCTTTATCATAAGCTACCATATAGAAGGTATCATACCCTTGGACCACTCTCATGCTTCACAGAGTTGTTCCATGGACAATTACTAACACAGCTTGATACTTACGGGCAGTAATATCTAGATGTCACTAAAAATGCCAGCGAATTCTTCAGATAGTCTCGTACGGCACATACCGGTACTCGAGTAGAGATGGGATAGAGCAGGAAAAGGACTCACCACCACGACGAGACTAATAGCGAGAATGGAATGAACAAGCTATCGTGATATGAAGTGAAGGAAGCGACCGCGACATGAGCGCACCACATTATGAGTACTCGTAATATTATGAGTAGACACGAGCAAGCGGAGTCTCCTCAGGCGGGGAGGGGAGACCGAGCGCAAAATTACACGATGTGTGAATTATTGAAGAAAACAACATTCCACAGACAATGAAACAATTTTTTTGTTCTAACTTTCAATTCAGTATTCGAGCTCATCTGCAACAAACCGGAAGTAACACCATGAGAAGTGCTTGGCGAGTCTTGAGGAATCGGTTAATTCCGGAACGGTTAGCGCCAAGACCTCAACGGACGACTCCACTAAATTTATATCCAAGCTCCCACAACCACCCCCGTTCGATAAATATATTTGTATAGCAAATCGCAATAACTTCACCATGTCCGTATCCCCAAAATTCGCGGCTCACGTCCTCGGCAGTGCCGCGCACCCCGTTCACACCCTCGAGATCTGTACGTGAAATTCCAATGCCCGCCCAACCCACCTCCGCCCGAGCTTGAGCTAACACCAGTCAAAGACCTCGACTATGTCTGCCCCGTTAGCTCCTCCCCTCCCCGAGCACTCAATCATTAGGGCAACCATCTACGACAGCCCACACAGAACCCCCAGTTTTCCGCAAAGCTCTTCAAGAGGGTGTACAACGACGTGAAGCCAATTCTAGACACCAGGTTCCCCAACAAAGTCCAAGTAACCAAGTCCCCCAAAACTCGATCCTACCGCTCCAGTACGAATAACCAAGCTAACGAATACCGCGACAAGATCATCTTCAGACAGCAGGTCCAACCGTGGCATCCCAGTTCCACGCTCGGTGGGTGATAAAAAGCGGCCGAGACCACCATACGGTGAAGGCTAACATGTGCCGAAAGCCCACGAGGCGGCGCTCGCCGTGGAACGAGTCGACCCGAGCTCCTTTTGGAAGTACTCTGCTGTCCGCAATGCCCAGTTCCCTAGACAAGTATCGCCCATGGTATGCCCTGCGGTGCTGACTGGTATGTTATCAACTCGACCCTCCAGGCCGTCTTCGAAAACCAGGTCGACTTCTTCGACGTCAATGTCGTTGGCGAGACTAGAAACGCTGTATGCACCCCCCGACCTCCATACCCGGGTCGAGCGCGGGCTGCTCGGGCTAACAACCAATCGTCATGCCGGCAAAGACTTACAAGCGCCTCGCCGCCCTAGCTGCTCCCCTGGGCGTCGACGAGCAGCAAATCTACAAACTCTTGGAAATCCCTGACAGGCCCGTCGACGGCGCGTACAACTCCGGTAACCAGGTCACGAACGACTTGAAGCTGCACGTTAAGGCTGCGAGGTTGGTTGGCGTGCACGTTAGCCCTACCGTCATCTTTGACGGGATTGTGGATAATTCGATTTCGTCCGGTTGGAGTGTTGAGCAGTGGGAGGAGTGGTTGGCGAAGAATGTTGTTTGAACGGCAGTGATTCTGACGATGTGCCGTGGTGCAGAAGCCCTAGGGCGTTGGCGGCGGTGGTGGTTGGGGTAGGCGCATGTATCTTACTAGTCTGCTTGGATTGTATGGTCATAATTCCGATTTATTGATAGCACAGCTCAATTGATGGAATCGCAATGGACAACTCACCCATTACAACATTTTGATATCTTGTACTGGCAAAATCCACTTTGATATAATTTGTGTAAGATACACACAGGGGGGGTAAAAGGAACCTTTCTCCGTCCGATAAAAAGCAAACCCACTAATGGAGAACATAAGGAAGCAAATGATAGTGCCGCCGCTGCCCAAGCTGTCGTATGACGGATGAAACTGAACAAAAATGGAACGAGAGAAAAAGGAATAAATTAACGCGAAGAGCAAAGAGAGGCAGGAATGAAAAGAACCAAACGGCAAAAACACCCTCTATTCCCCCCGACACTTAAAAAGACCCCTAGTTGCAATTATGAGAAAAACTGACTTTTCTGAAAACTCTCAATGCTGATGTCCCCTGGTTTTGTGTCCTTCATCAATTCCCCTGCGATCTCACTTGTCATCGTCTGTGTTCGACTTTCATCCCCTGCAGTGATCTGTTTGACCGCTCCCTCTTTCCGCGTGATAATCTCCAAATACGGGCTTGGCAGGTATCCAACCCGTGAATCTCTAGCACGGCATTTCCACCATTGCGAGGGGTTGCCCATAGGATCTGCTTTGCTCAAGACAGCAACCAAGTCGCCCTTCTTGACCTCCAATTCAACCCCGTTATTCTGCTCCGGCGTAAAGTCGAACGTGACACGACAGAATTCCAACTTTGTAGGATCCATCTGCGCCGCCATGTCGCCCTCTGGTATCGTGCCCATAATCTTCTTCCGTTCCTCTTCCCGACGGGCGAGAGATCGGATGAGTTTACCCATCAGGTATGGTAAGCCGAAGACGGCAAATACAAAGAACAGAAACGGTTTCTTGGATGGGCGGGAAGCACCTCTTCTCCCACGACCATCAAAGGCGGCGAAATTGCTCGCAGTTAACTCGCCGGCTGACGCTGGCAGTGGACGACCAGTCACCTTTGCTACGGCAATGCGTGCCCATCGCATCATTGTAAAAATACCTAGTATTGACCCGAGGGTGTTCCGAAGGTTGCCAAATTGCTCGGCGACCTGAACCATTGCTGCCATTCCGATAGATATCAGCACAACCACGTGATAGCATTAATCCGTCGCCCAGAGCTCTCATATACGTACCAAAGAACGAGGAATGAGTGGCCATATACGTCGACTCAAGCATCTGCGCGAAACCTCCAAAAGCTCCGACGATGCTCTCAATCATTTGAAACGTAGCAGCAGTACTGCTTTCCATCCCACGTGCAAAGCTATTCGGGTCATTCGGATCGCCAGGCATTCCTCCGAAGCCTCCGTATCCCCCGAAACCGCCCATCCCGCCCATCCCGCCGTACATACTCCCACCGTATCCACCGAATCGCGAGTAGGGTGACATTCCAGCTCCATAAGAGCCATATCCGCCCCCTAGGCCACCGCCGAGACCATATCCTGGTCTATTATAGGCGGAGTAAGCTCCTGCAGCGGTTGTTGTTGCTCCCAGTCGGTTCGCGGTCGTGGCGCCCGTGAGAGCTGACGGTCGAGCAGGGAGTGAGGGTGGTGCGGAGAGGGTAGCCCCAGGCGCCGCTGTCGCGGGTGCTGCAGTAGCAGTCGCTGGAGCTGGCGGGGGAACAGAGGCTGCTGCTGCTGGAGTAGACATTATGCTCAATGATGACGATCCGAGAGCTAGCGGAACGGAATGGTAAGCAAAAGGACTAACGTAGGATAGGACGAGAAAATAACAATGCAGGCCCAGACCCGCGTGACGTGAAATATTTCGATAAAGACAGAGAGGGCCAAAGGAGAGCGAGAGAAAGAAGAAAAAAACTTACAAGATTGCTGTGGGCCGTTAACTTCCCACGGCTTAGGGGGAGAAATCTGGGACATGATTTGGTGGTGGTGAAGCAGGGGCGAATGGAACGGAGCGGGAGGTTGGCGATGGGTAGCCAAGGATTGGTGTTCAAGGTCAGTGGATCACCACGTCGCTCCACTCTTAACAAGAGCAGAGCAGCAGGACTCGCGAGATTGAAAAAAAAAAAAAAACGATAGAAAAGGAGTGATGGACGAAATTATGAAGGACAGGCGAGATATTACGAGCCTCGAGCGAGAAGGTTAGGGAAGGGAGAAGAAAAGACGAGATTGAGGGTGGAAGCGAGGTCTTCTGCTCGACCGATTGTGGTGGAACCTCGGGCATTCGGGTGGCCACAGTTCATGTCAAAACCGCGTTTATGCATGTGCTATTGCAGCAAGAGAGACTGCACGAGTACAATGCTCGAGTATATATACTCGCCAAAATCAAAAGTCTGTCCCCGACCTTTACCTATGCGCCGGCCTCTGGGTTTAGAA
>QLOI01005128.1:0-17715 GCA_003313605.1 Tuber umbilicatum | reverse complement strand
GGGGTCAACCCCGACACCCAAGGCACAAGAGACGAAGGAGAAAGCAGCAGATGGGGGATATTCGCTGAGGTCAGCAAACCGGACTATGACCGACCCTGAGGAAGAAGACTGTATTCGAGTACGGGATCTCAGTTTGATAAGATCTAGGTCTCAGGATAGTGGCGGGTCGGTGGGAAAGAGCATAAAGCCCACCTCACACGCGACAGAGCCCAAAGAAGGCGGCGTCAAATGGTGGGAGGGCGGGGGAGCAGGGACCCACGGGAAATCGGGAAGGCCTATTGGGAAAGGAAGCGAGAGATCGCCTTCCGTACCCTCAAATTCCGCCTCAAGGACGAAGGCCGCAGCCCAGCCGATTAAAAAGTCGCAGCAGCAAACGCTATTTTCATTTTTTACTCCCAGGCCCGCCGGAGACAGTCATGCCCCCGCTCCACCGAGCTATGCCGGAGCCCCCGACACCCCGCCTCCGTCAATTTCGCCAACAAGCAGTAGTCAGAAAAAACCAGCAGTTGCCGAAACGGTTAAGGTGGATTTGGCACCAAAAGCCAAGGAGAAGCGACTATTAGAGAAGGTACGAAAACAACCGAGACCAGGAACCCGAAGAAGCACGCGAGACGTGAAAAAGGATAATATCAATTACAAGGAAGACTCAGACTCCGATGTGGATCTCGAAGACTAAAGAACATGGTGTGATGGGGCTATTGGTACGTTTATAACCGGAATCAAACCCAGATTTATTTGTCATTCTAAACTCATTCGCTAGGTGAACTTTCAAAGGTCCTCATGATCGCCGTACTAGGGGTTGCTAGTTTTTGAGTCCTCTAGCGCAAAAAAACTTTTCAAAATAAGGAATTGAGAGAGCTGGGAGGTAGTGAGGTGTTGGGTCATCCCATTTTGCAATCGTTTTTAAGATTGGTGTGAAAGCCGACTGCCAAATCGCATGCGTTCTAGGAGCGAAAATTTCCTCAAGTATGGATGTTACGCTTAAGGCGCCAGCGGCGTATCACACACCAAAGGCTCAGGGTCAATAAGAAATTGCTAGGGTAAGTTTGTGATGATTTGGACGGAGTTTTTTTCTTTTTCGTGGTGGGGGGTCTGGGAGCCTGTTCGCTTCCTTAATATAAATTTCAGGCCCAATATCCGCAATCAGAAGTAATGAAGCAAAACATGTTGAATCAATTTGTGAAATTATGGCCAAGGAAACTGGAGGATCCTTTGACCTGAATTCGATGGAGACAAAGGACAAAATCCCGTCTTGGTTGAGAGCTCTCGTCGATCTTTACGAGTGGTTGCCGGCTGGCTTCAACATCTCGGGACACCATGCTAGTACTGTAACTATAGGGTTCCTGTCAATGAGACACCATACCGCCGGCTAAATGGACCCGCAATGGAAGAGAGAAATGTCTTGCAAAGAGTCTCAAGTTCTCTTATGGGCAAGGACTGGGCCCTGGGCTTGCCTATTGGCATATTTGGAAGTTGGATTTGCTCTTTGGGGGAATTTTATGTGCCTTGGTAGACTCCGATCTCTTCAATTGTGGATTGTCGTCCTGACTAGGGCCCGTTCCACGCACTATGGAGGGAGACACTAGCCAGCCCTACCTCATTGATAGTTGATTATGTGAGAATGGGACAAGGAAAGGAGACGAAAAAAGCTAGAGGGAGGCCCCGCGTCTGGCTTCTGTTGGGCTAGGAGAATGGAGCGAAAAGGGTGGAAGATCAAGGCAACCACGGAGGATACTTTTGGAGACTTTGGGTTCTTAGTGAGGTATTATTGATACCGCAAAGGCCAGAGCCATGTAATATAAATGTGGAACTATCTAGGCGCATGTCTGGATCTACAGACTGTTAGCCCCGTCGCTCCCTTTTTCAAAAATCTTACCTGTACGAGTAGAGTACTATAGAGATGACTTTATCCACATTCTGGCGGTTGTGGGGATGAATGGAAGTTATCTAACTACTCATGGTCTAGTTCCCCACCCTCGCCCGCCTCGCCCTATCCTTGCGATGGCCTCTTGATTCCCTACCTCTTATCGAAGGTCAAGCCGAATAAGAATGAAAGTTTGGATCGACCTATAGCGAAGCCAACCTCTCCTCTAAAGAAATCTGTCGTTTTGCCATTATGGTGTCTAGGAAACGAATTGTTGGTTTTTACGTATCTTACGGGTCCCACTCCCTCACTCCCCCCAGAGTTCCTAAATCGATTGTACTAAAGCTCCGAACGTTCTCTTTTTTCTATAGCATAAATCTTATGATACGGCTTTGGTAGGATGTGGCAAGAATTTCCCCCGAACCCCTGCTCGAAAGGATCCAGAACTTTATGTAAGTTTTCTTATCTTAAAGAGAGTTGGTCCTGGCATGTGTTTGGAGGGTCTAATGGGCCTTATGTGTGCAACATCGGCCTTGTGAGATTCTATTTTTGTGTGACTTCGCCGAGGAGCTACGGTAGATAGAGATCTAGCCCGCAATATGCCCGCAAACCTGCGATAGCCGTAGCGGATGAAGGGGGAGTAAACGTTGTTAGAGTATCTGATTTTTTGGAACGAAGATTGTTTGCTTAATTCTGATGAAAATAATTACAAGCGCTTCTCATGTTCATACAATGATTTCCCTCACATCTTAATACATACAAATATTATCCAGATTCAGACTATAGGAACGCTCCGAAGAATACTCCAGGCGCACTTCGTTCGGTCATAATCTCAATTGGTAACCTTCCAATGATTCGTGAGCCTCTTCATTCATGGAGCTGCCCCTTTATGGATTTTGATGTAAAAAATCTAAAAGGAATAGCCTTTAAACTAAAGTACAGTACAAGTACAGTTGATATAGCAAGGGTAATTGTTAAGATATGGCCGAGAAAACCTCGGAAATCTTGGCAGAATCAAGGGGGTTTCTGGGGTGAGCCTGGGAAGTACCGAGGCAATAGTGACTCAAATTTGGATTCTGGGATTCAACACTGCCCCCTTTTTTGAGCCGTTTGCTTATAAACTTCCGAAATTTCTACCCGGTTGTCAGCCCAAATACCCGATATTACTTAGTAGCCTTCCATAGGCTTGGGAAATTATGTTTTGAGGCTCAAGACATACAGAGGTTTCCCGCCCCACGTTTAAAAGGCACCAACAATCCACTAAGCTGCTCGTCTCATAATTTGAGATAGATGTGGAGCTGCCAGCACTTGGTCAATGCCTTCTGCTTGCAAGGGCAGAAGACACTCTTAGCTTCTAGGGTGATCTAATTCACTTTGATATGACGGGGGATAGTGCAGTGAAAATTACTCGACTCCCTTGTCTGATTTCTAAAATGCCGGCATGGCCATGTCTGAATTTTTGTGATATCATACTAGGTACACCTGTTGACGGGGTAGCAAGGAGTAAGGTCTAGCGGGGGTCGGATCGAGTGAAGTCACGAAATATCACTCCGGTCGCGTGGTGTTCCTGCTTTTGGGGGAACACACATATGTCGCGGACGGATTAAGTTGACCAAGATACATCTTACAAATAATAAGGCTGTTGGGGGAAATATATACTCGATAAGGGTTCCAATCCTTCGTAAAGATTTCCCTTACAAAGAGCGTTGAATTTGATTCTTGATTCTTGAACTATTATTACCCTGCAGGGGTAACTCCACGGTAGAAAGTAAAACCGAGACAGGCGTGTTAAGTTCCGCCCGGAGACAAGGTAGCGTCAGTAGTTACACTCATGCTTCATGGAGGAAAAGACACCTCGTCTCCGGTCCCCTGGAGCATATAGTGTTAGAGCCCGGTTGTTTCCTAGTTTATTCACGGGGTTATTGTGTTATAGCATAGAACGAAAAGCAAAAAGGTCAATTCTTGAAAAAGTCTTAAACCTCTCGATAGAAGACTAACCTCCGGACCTCCTTATAGGGTAGGGCTCTATTCTTCCTTCCTTCGGTGGCTCATTCGTTCTTTCGATGATCTGTCCTTCGGTCAGGAGTTCTTATAGAGACCCCTACGAGGTTACAGATCCCTTATGGGATTCCCCTATTAACTCTTGAACGACGTAGACATAGTGCTTACTGCACTTAAGGAGTAATGCGATATCCATGATCTTCAGTTTTGGTAAGTCTGTATGACCCAATATATGACTGTTTATATTTAGGTTGTCTTTGAAGGTGGTTGGGGGTGGTAGCACCATACCGGCTACTAAGCCATGTATTAGATTGTTGTTTCGAGGTATGGCCATTATAGGGTTCCCGGAGCGGTTACCGTGCTGTGGTATTTGGATAGGATAATTCCTCCTCATATGGACTATTATGGGTGAAGATCAGCTCGGCCCTACACACCTGCCATGAATAGATACGCTAACACTGCAAGCCTATAGAACAAGAGCGGTAACACGACCGGGCAGCGGTTTATTATGAACCCTGGGGATGCCATTTCAGATAAACTGGTTAAGTGCGCAAAGCAGGAACAGACGACAGTAGGGTTACGCATGAAGTTGGAGAGAAACTGCTGGGAGCATAGGCTAAACTGGTTCATCTCTTAGGGAATGGCTACCGGCCCTTTCCTGGCTAGAATACGAACGCCTAAGCGGTTTAGTAAGATGGATGGACTTTCAGGAATCCATACCAATAATCGCCTTGTTTTCCTACAAATTCCCTTTGGGATATTCACGTATTCTGAATGGGAGTATGGAGAATCAGGAGTTAATGTCTTCTCAACTCGATAGGGGCCGTGACCGCTCTTTGCTTTTTCTTCAAGGGCTACTATTTGAGATCCGAGTAATAATGAAAAAATGGTATTGCGGGTATGGGTGGGACTTGAGGCTCTGGTTCTCCGCAGTCCCGCGTGTTCCAGGTGGCAGGGAAGGGAAACCTCAGTAGGGGTGCGTTTGGGATATCTATACTATATGTTATTATACCTATATACTTCAAGACTGGCGAGTAGGAGGGGTATGGCTTAGCACAACCCCTCGGAACCGCAAACTAGGCAGAAGCGGGGAAGGATTGGACTCGCAGTTTACTTACCCTAACAGCTTCTCGGGAGCAAAGCTCTAACCATGAATATGGCCACGACCCAGGTTGAGCTAAGGCAGCACTCTTGTATCGGTTGATATTACGTGGGAATGTTTTGAGCCTTTAGGATACCTAGGGGGGAAGGAATGGCTCTTGTAAAAAACCAATATATCTGCTTACTATGAACTGGCCGACGTTATGCATAATAAACATATCGCTACCTAAAGCAACTTAAACGCCCAGGATACCTACGATCATAGGAACCCCTTTAGGGCCTCACCTGATAGTTTGCATTGACCTTTTAAATTTCTGGCAACTTGAGGCGGTGTTGATTGTCATGGCGGCGAACTTCGCATTGACAAATTCATGAAACCAACCCAAATAGAATGATTGCTTCCGAAAAGTGAGTTCCCGCTCCGAAGATGCGCAACTGAGCCAAGTGCCAATTAGTGGAAGCGACAAGCAAGATCCGAAGATCCGAATGCTCCGAACACGCAAGGACTGCCTTCTCGCTAGAGGAGGCTCTTTCTGATCGACGACAAGCTACTAAGGGGTATGGATAAGGAGCGGCCCGTATATAATGTGGCTTTTTGAGATTCTCTTATAGAAACCCCTCATGGCTCCAACCAATACCTCACGGTGCCTTTGGTCTGCCAGCTCACTATAGCCGAAGCAGCCTTTCGGTACTGAACTTCCACTTTCAGGACAGAGATATGAATACACCAGTCAAGCCTTCTGTCCCTAGATATATGGAGGTGAGTACCCTTCTAGCTACGAGCTACCTTTGGGATGCCGGCACGCATAACTAACATAGAATTAAGGGAAATATCAATGCTAGAATACTGAGGCTCCCGGCGTTAACCCTTCAACATGTCTTTGGATATCTCCAGACTCCAGCCCCCATTCGGAAGTCGAGGTGTCAATACCTCCACGGGTTCTTCGAAAGCCACCGGATCATCGAATCTGACCCCCGGGACCTGTTTAGTTTGATTTGTACTTGCCGGACAATCTATAAGGCTTATAAGGAGTCGAGACAAAGCGATCAAATTCTTGACCAGTTTTATATTGAGATCCCGAGACCGCCTCGGCTTGAGCCACAGTTTGTGCGTATAACTGGTCCGGGAAAACTTCAGACTTTTGTCGCAAATCCGAAGAGGCAGCGCCCATCTGAGCTCTCCCGCCAAAAACCCCCTCAGGCATCATGGGTTGTGCGTTCGAGGCTGGCTGGACGACTAGGACAGCTGGACGAGGATCGGGATGCTCTGGCGGATATCCTCGGACAGCATTGTGTAAAATGGGCCTCAACATTCATCAGCTGGCCCACGTTCTCCGACGGTGAACAGTCATTTCCGCACGACCCCGCAACTCAAGAGTTAGTAGACTTCCGGCAAAACTTTCTCGGAGTGCTGCACTTTCATCAATACGAGAATCCTAGTCGGTTTATTGATAACGAAGGCCAGACTCCTGGAGGATTTGGGCATGTTGGCTTCTGGACTATGATATGTCATTGTAGGATGGGAAAGTTCTTAGTCCTGCACAGTGCTGGGGGATCGGTATGGGACCGGAACATTGCGTGCCCCCGAATTGCTCTAGTGACGGGCTCATAGTGCGTATTACCCTAAACACTCCTTTGTCTAACCCTATTTCCATCTTATCTTCTTCCCTCCCTCGCATGCCTTAGGCGGACCCTTTGTGAAACGTATATCTTTAACACTCGCTTCTGGCGGAGATCCTCCGTGGTTCCCCCGGG
The DNA here is from genome assembly GCA_003313605.1 of Tuber umbilicatum. Taxonomy (NCBI): domain Eukaryota; kingdom Fungi; phylum Ascomycota; class Pezizomycetes; order Pezizales; family Tuberaceae; genus Tuber; species Tuber umbilicatum. Next base: position 10,994 of record QLOI01005128.1, on the reverse strand, counting down.
AAGCTTATGGCACAAGTTTCGCTAATTTGATATTTGTCGACAGCCCCCACGCGAGGCGTACTTTTGAACAAGCGTTAGCTTCTGCTTACTGCGAGGTAGAGGGTAGTCAAGGGGGGTAATGGTGGGGTGGTGGAGGTGAAAACTCCGTAGGGCTAGGAGGGGGGAGATGAATGTGAGGGAGGATGTCCGTTATTACAATATTCGTATTGAATATGTATACTTTACCTTAATTAACTGCCGGATCAAATGAGAGAAAAATTTCCTTCCAATAGACGAATCTGGAATTAAGCGTGCATTCCCCTGAGGGTGGGTAATGCTCTTTGAAAGTGCAGTGCTGCAGTTGTATAAATGATCTGAATACGCCACCTCATAACACCGACCCCGACACCAGAAATCAGGAAACCCGTAGTCCTGGACCACCTTGGAAACGTTGCCTTCTAAAACTCTCTAACCTCTAGAGACTGTATAATGGTAGGATGAGACATAGACCACATAGGTACAACTCGTACCATAGCACATCCAGCACCGGTTTCCCACATTCAACTTAACTATTGTAGCACCTCCAGTTCAATCTGACCATCAGTCCTTTCCGTTAAATTAACATGCAGGCCCAGCTGAGCTCACCGTAGTCCAAGGGAGGTACCAAAAAAGAAAAAGAAAACAAAGAACAAAAAAACCCATCAATAAAAAAACCTAAGGTCCAGCCAAACGAGAATGTCACCCCTCAGGCTAAGCAAAGTAGTAGTTATGATAGCGTTAATATCTACTCTTTCTAAAGAGCATAAAGCAAGGCATTGCCACTTCCCCACCCTCAAACAGGACAGTGTAACGATCCGTCTTTCAGGGCATAAAGCACCACCCCATTGCCACTAACCCTTAAATTTGATATGGGGGCAAAAATAAATAAACGTCGGGTGGGGGGAGTAAACAAAACAAATAAATAGAAAAAAAGTATCGGGTCCGGGGAATGATCGGGAAAGGGGAAATTCCGGTAGCTCGTTTAAATTACCCGACCGGGACAGAACCGTTGAAGAGCGCAACCGAAGAAACTAAATTTGTAACATGGACGCAGGATAATAGTATCATAACTTCATCTTTATTGATTTCTTTCACAACTGAATACCATACCTACCCCCCCACAAGTGGACATGGTCCAGTCATGCTGGACCCCACGGACTGGGTTAGCGAGCATCCAACTCTCGCCGGGCCTGGTTGCGGCTCGCATTTTGTATTTGTATTTTGCATTTTGCCTTCTTTTTTTTTGTTTGGTTTTTGTTTCGTTTTCCCCCTTGCCTACTGGGGGTTAAGCGCGTACCGAGGGCAGGGGCGGAGTTTGCACAGCCCCGCGCGAGTGACGGCGGGTGCGGCGGGTGTGGTCACGTGAAGATACATGAGGCATCACTCGCTGTTATGCTTTCGGGGATGAAAATAGCTCATGAGAGGAGGGTTTGTGGGGTAATTGGTGAGTAAGGGGAGGAGGGCACACAGTTAGAGTATCGGGTTGTTTAGTGAAGCCCTCAGGGTCCGGGTTGGATTTCAATTCGAGGAATTATGGTAAAGGTCTTCTGCCAGGCGCTCAGGGAGACATCATACCATACTGTGCGTTTACCGGTGTCTATTTTTGCAATTCCACCTATCGTTTCTGATGTATCGTGGCCAATTTCTAGTCTATTTAAGCGACCCACGGAAGGACTGTAGTTCTTCAAATCGTATGAACTGGCGGCCGTTAATGGAGAGTCGGAAACTTAGTAAAGTGTCAGGCGAACTAACTAGCCTACTAATATAGCACCCCATAAAGCTTACATACTATTGCTAAACAAACCCGAGACTGCCTAATCGTGATATTAAGGAACGGGAGTATGCGTCGTCTTCGGGATAGGGTTCTCTAAACCTCTCAATGAAACCCCAATGAGCCCTGAACAACAATACTTACATCATCTAGATCAACGGGTGGGTGCGAGGGATGCCACTCTCTTGGGTATCGTAGCAAGCTAGTTCAATAATACCTAGAATGGTAATCGTGGTCATTTGATGCGCGCGGGGTACAAGCACCTGCCATGGCTCTCTGTGGCGGGGGCTGGAGTCTATGAGTAGCAAACGTCTCGCAATTTGCCACCAGGTTGGCGTTGTTTGTACCGCAGAGGAAGATGGGCGTTAGCTTCCACAAAGTTTAGACCAGGTCACCCCTTCAGGGAGGCGCGGCGCTATCCGTCAAGTGAATACTGGTATTAACCACAATAAAGCGGTTCTAAACCACTAGTGCTCCATTGGGGGTGTCCCCTCGTCGAGGGGGGGGCGGTCACCGATAGCACCGCCTAAGAGGATGTGTGGGGTAGGATGATCAGCGATCAGCCACGTGGGATGGATTGAAGGCGAAGCGGGGGTTTAGGTGGGGCGTTGCCCACCCTTACCATATTGGTATTATATCTTTAAATGCCGCTAAAGTGACCATTGACAGAGCCACTACCACCCCGGAAACAGTAGCGACGGTGCTAAATTGCAGAGAAATAGTTGGCTAGCCGCCAGGTGGCAGACCCCAGAACTTGGAGGCCCTCCGCACCGTTACGAGTTCACAAAAGCCCTCCATTCCCAGTCCTCTCAGGCTCCCCCTACTACTGGGAAAGTCTCGGGGATACTTGCCTGTCTAGGGGATTGTGCTAGCCATACTCCCGCAGCACTCCACAAGCAAACAGCAAGGTACAACACAATATGAAGCCCTACTTCCCTAGTGATCAGACAAGAAAGTTGAAGAAACCGCATCCCACGCTACCCCACACCAAGTCTAAACACAAGAGTTTTTTTTTTTTTTTTGTAGAGATATTAAGGCTCGGGTCGGGGTTATTGCGCTATACTTTACAGGGGGCGTTCAAATGAAAGGAATGTAGCGTTAGCAATGAGCCCATAAAAGCTTTAACCGGAGGGGGTATATAAACCTAGTAGCTGGACAGGAATTACCGATACCCCACTGGGCTTTTCATCACAAGGTGCGATTGTGAAACTTATCTGGTTCAATTACTCAATATGGGGGTATTTGATAGGAATGTTCGTGTTCACACTGGGGGAGGGGGGGACTGGGGCCAACACCTACCCGTCGTAGAACTGAAAGATGCGGTTGTGGAGGGCATCCGGTTTCTACACTATCGTGAGGGAGAAAATCAAGGTGTTTTCCCTAACCGTCAGATCCTTTGAACTATAACTCATCACCATTTGGGTGGGTGCCGGCGTTTTTTGAGGCCTGCCCCGGGCTGAAGGATCGTACTTTCGAAGTCAGAGATCTAGCGCCGGAGACCTCTTCTAGGGGGAGGGCATAACAGGTGGCGAAGGGAGAGCTACGGTTGGGGTTTTCGGGTGTATTATGGATGGGCTAAANNGAACACCGGGGTGGGCGTTGCGGTAAGCGGAAGGAAAAATGGGATGAGTCCAGGCTGGGCTCTGGGGAATTCTACACACAGTTGTCCCAGGGGCTGTTTGACATGCCGGGATTGAACTAGAATTTAGACTTCAAGTCTGGACCTAAAATCCGGGTCTACCAAACGCATCAGGTTTAAGATTTAGACTTTCATAGATAACCTTCTGTGTATCGGATGAAAATATCTGCAGCTATGAATACCAAAGAAACAGCCTAAGCCAACCTAAGTTTGTTGTAGCTGCGTTCTTGTTATTATGTATTTCTATCACGCTGATACCAATTCTCAAATCATATTGCCATTTCTCCCTTCAAGCTTCCCTCCTATTAATTCTACCTTTTTTTGATCCACATTAAGTGACTCCTATTAAAAGTAGATATGGTTGAGCCGAATGGCTAGACGGCATAGGGTTCTAGCTTTATAAGGTTGAACTTTTGTGACTTGTTTTTCTGAGAAAATCCTGATCCACCATCCTAAATCCAATCCTAAAAAGAAAACTCTAGCCTAATCCTCACATGCCAAACACGGCGGGACCGAAAGTCTGGATTTGAGGGGTAATCCAGATTTTAGGTCCCAGTCCTAGCCCGCCAAACAGCATCTCAGATACTCCGAGGACTTTCTGCTGTGGACGTTATTACAAGTAGCTGGAGCGCAAATCACGTCTGACAGGAGATGTCCCGCGCTCAGGCCAACAGTAGTAATTTATGAGGTTAAGCTCGGGGGGCGAGGGTGTAGGCTCACTGGGTATTAGATAGAAATACCGGTGGAGAGAGCAGACTAGGTGGGACAGTTAACATAGATTATCACTCGATATCCCGAGATACACCAAAGAAGCAATAGGATTCACGAGAAAATCCTAGAGCTCAGACCTCACAACTGAGGCCTAACCTCCTAGTCCACCAAGCCGGGGAGAGAAAACACGCACGGAACAAGCCGGTCCCCACACTTAGCATGGGTGTATAATGTTCGACTTGGAGACTCATCCATCGCTGCTCAAACTTTATTTGAAGATATCTTCCAAATTGTTTCGAAAAGCTCGGGCTGATATCCACAGAAAGGGTGAGTGAGTCCAAATTTGCCCGAGGGAATTAACGAAGGAATTCGAATGACGTTTGGTTGTGGATCCGCGTTTTTCAAGCAGAGATAGACTGTAGTTGGCATCCTAGGATTATGGTTGACAGAATTCCTAGGGATCACAGCTGTCCAAAGTCCAGAGTGAGCGTAGGTGTGCTCGTCACATATTTCACTGTGCCTAATTCCTACCGGGCACCTAGTCACAGTTTGTGTCCTGTGCCCAACCCATCACCGCCCGTCATATTCGCCTTGTACTAGCCGAGTCTCATCCTCTGAATTCCACCTCCGGGGCGAATAAAAGGTACCTCTAGAACTAGAACTTTGTTGTTTATATTATACATGGGCATTCAAAATACGGGTATCCCAACTAACAGACAGCTTTAATCAGATGGGATACTATAAAGCCCCAAGCTACAGCTATGGTAGTAGCCGACCATCAGCATTAGTAGGGTAATCGCGAGTTTTGGGGGCCCGTATAAATGATACAGTCTTCCACATTCTGTGGAACAAACGTAATAACAGTACAAGATTAATTACTAGACGTGAGGATATCAACTCAAAATTGATTAGGCAAGGCAGTCTTATACCTGCTCTCTGATTCCTAGGAACATACTAAATTCCCCACTAGCCTCTCAAAAACAAAGAAATGAATACAAAGAACAAACGATATGGTAAGAAGGGGAACATGTGTCATCTCAACACCAAGCTTTTATGATGACACAGAAGGAACCGAGCGAGGAGGGCTTAGGGAAACATTTTCATTGCTCATACTGTGGAGAATGAGGTTCCGGCACCCCACGCTCCCCCAGGACCTCAGGAACAGCCTCCTCGATATCGGAAAGCCATGAAATCACACCGCTTGATGAAACACTAATGAAATACTGCCCCAGAGCAGAGTGGTAAGCCGCATCAAATATTGATAACTACGAGGAAGATTATATCTCCCGTCACAACCAAGCTCATCTGCAATACATAAATACCAAAAACCAGACCGCCAAACCGAAGCGGGGTAATGAGAGAGGCCATTCCCAAAGATGCACCAATTCCCAAATTTTGAATAGCAAGCCTAAGTCGTCCGGGCCGTCTTGGAAGCCATAAGTCGGTAAAGTCATCAAGCCGCCCACCGCGCGATGGATCTAGATACGCACGATAGTGCTAGCTTCTAGAGCTGGTGGTTCGGGGAAAGGTAAAAGAAAAAAACAATTTCCGGAGATCAAGGCAGCGATCTTGAAACATTCCAGCTCGGCAACCCTAACCCTCATCACTCGCTCAAAGGCTAACTCGATAAATCTTTTGCAGCCCTACCCCCCTCCACAAATCATCCGCAGCAAAAATTTACCACAGAAACGCGACCCTGTTGGAACTTATCAGAATGAGAGCCGCGGCCGCTCAACCCACGAGCTGAGGCCGACCGTCGAGACCTCGGAACTTCTTCCCGCCCTACGCCGCACAGTGTAACTAGCCTCTTTGGCACTGCATACGATACCTATAGCAGCGGATATCATTGTCGCCTACCCACAGCCATCGTCCTCGCCTTCACTTGGGCAAGTGATCGTGGATGGATTCATTCTGCCTGGGTTCACCTATAGTATGCAGGGCTTGGCGAAGGGATGGAAGTTACTTCGAGCTAGCTTCAAATGGGTTAGGTATTCCGTAAGAGGTGTGTTCTAGAACAGTCAAGGTTCAATACGGTAGCTTGGCTTTTGATCTGGGCTCTCTTCTCACTGCTCGTGAAGGGCGTACTCGAGTACACTGAGACCTGGGACTTGTTTGATGATAGTGGGATACTTTTAGGGGTTGGGGAGGAGTTGGTGATGAAGATATAATTGTTGTCTAAGGGAGAAAGGTGGGCCTCGAGCTGGTTAAATATAAGAAACCAGTCCTGATAGCCTTGTATGGGATGTGTAGGATACTCTATACTCGAGTACAAGGCTTATATCACAACCTGAAGAGGTAACTCCTACAACACCACTATTTAGTGCATGCCTTTCGTATACCCCACAGGCGCATATTCTAACAGGTATCATACCGTATCACATTTTTTGTCTAGCTGAAGTCATAGCCTGGGAGAAGGCTCAAGGTGCTCCAGAGACCGTCAAGCAGTTTTCATCATTAGACAAAATTGATTGCCGTTGATGATTTCAATAGCTTCCGGTGGCAGATTAGTTCGAGGCAAGAATCTCATTCCTTCCTAAACTAACCCCGTCCAGAGATCCCAGCTCACACCCTCACAGAAACATCATATCACATTCCATATAGCACGGAAGCGCTGTCAAAGGAAATAACGTCAATTTAACTTCTCAGCATTAATTCTAAAAGAGCAGTCTAAAGTAATGGGTTTTTTTCTTTGTTTTGCAACCAAATCCCTCCCTCCATACACTAATCCTGACTCATACAACCCCTCCAAACCATTATCATTAACTTCCACCTCTCGTTCAATATCGTACCAAAGTATTGTTGCGATAGAGTGAGGATCGGTCTATTGAGTGTAAGGTTGCGATGGTTGCTTTGCTTAGGAAAGGAATTCAACGGCAAGGTGGATCGGGAAAGAGTTCGCGGTGATGATAGCACCTTCATCAACCCAGCGGATCTGGAAAATCGTTAGCATCCATTGGGCTGTGCTTTATGAGGAAGAGAAACTACTAACCTCCCATCCAGCAGTGGTAGGGAAGGCGTGGAAGCGGCTCTCGGACCCGTATACTAGTTCGCCGTCGGTAATACCCCACTCGGTGGAGCGAGACTATATTATCAAAATCAGCAAACTATCCCCGATGTGACTAGAATGATATTTCAAAATCCTACTTCGGAAATAGCGGCATCTGCGAAGACAATGTTGGAAATAGCAGAATTGGGACTCGCGGGGATTAGGAACGTATTGTCCTCGGTACCATCGAGCCCGTTAACGATGAGTCTGCGGGTGCCGTCATCGGCGAAGTAAGCCCTGACAACCTGCCCACCAGTCTGGAAGGAGGCATGATTGCCGGAGTTCTCGACCCAGAAGCCATTTAGCTCGTCGTTGGAGCTGTTGGCAGTCTTGAGGCTGAAAACACGACTCCTGGCAGCAGCCGGGGCGGCGAGGGCACCAAGGACGGTAGAGACGAAGAGGAGAACACTGGAGAACTTCATTTTGGTAGTTTGGTTGTTTCGGTTAGAGGTGAAGTGAAGTTTGTAGTGGATCCGAGTGAACTGCTACCGAAGTGGATTGAAGAGAGTGCTAGGATTGTTTGATTTGATCCGGTTGATGAGGATGAGGTTTGAATTCATGAGAAGACATTCGCCCTTATATACACTAAGATTCTAACTCAGAGGAGCTGCACTGGCGTGCGAAGCCACCTGTTAAGGGCTGCCAAGGCTTCGGGAGTCGAACGGGCACCGGTATCGTAATTGTCATCATTCTCACCCTGCTCGTGATGATCATCACCGGCTCCTTAGTATTCTCCATGGAGTACAGCGTGGATGTACGGAGACTTCTCCAGAGTGCTTGAGTACTGCACCGCACAGTTCAGGTGGTCAGGGTGGCCAGGGTATCCAGCTCGTCATGGTTCTTCGCATGCAGTAAGATAACTACTCGTGTATGTTGTCGGATGTTCACAAGGAGGCTGATAGGTCTTGGCGCACACCCTCGTGTCACCACCACTATCACCATCATCCCAGACGCCACCCTAGAGGTTCGATCTCGCCAACCCCACTACTCGTACAAGTACTATTTCTATCATCTGCTAAGGCGAGGCATATTGCTGGTTAATGCAAGGAACAATCTTACTGGTATTACTCGAGTACGAGTAGAATGACTTAACCACACCTACCCTACAATGGACTGGGGTGGGTAAATTATGTTATCGGTCTGGCTCCCTCTTGTGGAGCGTTGATAGTAAGCACTGCCAGCCCCCCTTTTATGTTCCGAGATGAGGGGCATTAGGCAGAAGACTTCTTGCACAGGATCGGGGGCCCCACAGTTTTCGCATATGCTCGATCCTCTAATTTGGTCTTGGGAACTTCTTGCACCTTGTTATTCAAAGGTAGGTTTAAACTGTCCCACCCTCATCCTGTCTGCCACCAATTCCGTTACGAGTGGAGTGAACCCCAGGCGATGGGAATAGTGTGCGGCACCTAAGAGTAAACGAGGTTTTTCTTGGTGAAAGCTTAGATTTACTAATCCAAATAGGATATGAGTTAGGTCTTAATAAGACTTACTTGTGCCTTATTTTACTCGTAGTGCAAGTGCGATTTTAGTGGATTGATCTTACCTTAGCTTTGTACGGTCGAAATTAGCTATAATACCGGTAGAGTTGATCTCCAACCGATTCTTTATGGGTTTAACGATTAATATCCGGAAATAGTTGTCGTGGTCGGGCGCTTATACATTTCCCGTCGAAGTGTTTCTTTTGGGCCCAACCCGGGTATCGCATGTCATAGCGAAGTGGCCATGAGTACGGTATTTTCAGCCTTCTTAGTGAGAGTATTCCATTTCTACATGGGCTGCCCTCCCCGTTAGTAAGGAGCGTGGCAGTGAAGAATAGAGCAGAAACGTCATGACAGCTAAATCGGCTTTCGGCGGGAGATGATTTCCAATGTTGATGAGTCGTAGATTGGGTGAGCGGAGGTGTTCGCTTCCGTGCCCTGTGCCCCTGGGATTTGGGCAAAAGGACTCACCCGATGGAGTCTCCGGGGAGGTGGGGAGGTGTTTTTCTGGTATTGTTGCATGCTATCATACCGGTATGCCGATCGGACCGGGGAGTCACTGAACGGATTTTCCTCACGTTTCCCCCCTTCCAAGCCGGCTTCTTTCCTCGGGTGGCAATACTCAAAGGCCGAGGAATACCAACCAGTATGGTACGAGCAGGGTACAGATACAGTATCTAGCTTAGTCGTAACGCTATCAGATCCATGTCCTTTGTCAGATGATCTATGCGCGGGAGATCTCCAAACCGTTGAAGGTGGCGCCGAAGCCTTCACCCGAGGACTCACATTCCCTAGCCATAGCTTCCGTTGGTCTGAACTGCTCGTAAAAACCGAAATAAACGAACAACGCGCTATCTAGTCGGAGCCGGCCCCTCTGGTAAGCTCTAGTGTTCTTTTTTTCGTTTTCCCCATACCCGTTATTAACAACATCGGAGAGTTGTTAATGCCGCGATGGATTTAGCTGTTCGGGGTGCAAGTATGGTTAATTTTTTTTTTTTGCGCGGCGATAGTGTATGATATCATGAGTATCTAAGATCAAACCTTCAGATCCGGATAACAAAGGGCAAATCTATGTAACGTAAATTAATGTCAAGAATATGTTGCCTCCTGCACTTTCGTATTTCATCTTCCTAGGGCTGGGCGTCAATTGAGATCTACGTTTTTAGTGCATTTTAGCTGATTCACTTCCACGTCTGACCCCGCTTCCCGGTCCAGCATTTCAGTGCCGTTCATGATTAGTGCGGTGTGGTATTGGTGAGGGTGGGAGTAAATTAGGGCTAGTTTATGCGATTGATCTCCTTTTTTGGGACAGCACCCAGGTCACACTTTACTACCCTACCGGTACCCGAGTATGGGGATATTGTACTTGCGCGAGGAACAGTACTCGAGTACCGGTACCACACTCCCTGCAGATGGGTGTTGTTTTCACCTTTCCCCTGAATCAACTAAATGTTGTGATCGTATTCAACTCCCGGATGTATACATGGGCCATGTCTTGTACAACATACCATCAGCTGCCCAGAGGCGCAAACGTAGCTTGTACCGTAGATACAGGACATCTCAAAGCGGGTAATAATCCGAAAGATCGTCCTCAGTAATCCGTTCTTAAGTCTTAGAATTTCGTCGAGAATTCCAAGTTTGAGTATTAGGGGCAGTGGCAGTGCTTCAGTTCTAGGCGACCACTCAGGAGAACGGCTGGAAATTACTCTCGTGATACACCCCTCGCTGCTAGCTTCCCGATTCCGTGGGGGAAGCACCAGAGGAGTGAATTTGGAATTCGGTCAACTTGGGAAAGCTTGTGAATGTACTGTACCCGGGATATTACCTGTATTATGAATATCTGGTCACGTATTTTGAGGCGGTCTCCGAGTGCGAGGGACTGTAGTACTGGGATTCTGAGGTTATCGATAAATCTAGATAGTCCTCTGACGACAAGGCCCTTCGCTAGGGGGGGCAAGGGCTTTGAAACTGCCGATTGCATCACCGAGGTTGATTGGTTCCTCTCCCGTTCCACCCACTTCGGAACAAATGTCCCGATATCGCGATAGCAATGCGGCAAGGCAGTAGGTTAGGCTACTGTCTTTTATCCCAAAGGCCCTATAGACTGGGTTACACTGTGCTCGAATACTTACTATACGAGTACAAAACTACTCTCCGGTGAACAATTAGTTTCCTGAATAGAGTACCGGTAGCACATTCCGGCCCTATTATCCACGAGGAACCTTCACGATCCACCCACAATCGATATACTCCAGCAAGTATTGTGCTTACCGTCTGTTCCGGCGTTGCGAGATTCTGGTGTTGCGAGAGTGGCTGCGGAAAAGCGGAATC
>QLOI01005119.1:36966-53735 GCA_003313605.1 Tuber umbilicatum | reverse complement strand
AACCATTCCAAATTTCATAGGCCACCTATTCTGGTGTGTCGGTGTTTGAGATGCCGGTCAATAATGTTGCGGTGATGCGAAGACGCCATGACTCATGGCTGAACGCAACACAAATTCTTAAGGTTGCTGGGGTTGAGAAGGGGAAACGGACAAAAGTTCTTGAAAAAGAGATCCTTACGGGACCCCATGAGAAGGTTCAGGGTGGTTATGGAAAGTATCAAGGAACATGGTTGGGATAATCTTTTCTTCATCTTCTCTCACTCGCTGATATTGGTTTAGGATTGATTTTGAACGAGGCCGAGAGTTTTGCCGTGCATATGGTGTGGAAGATCTACTCGCTCCTTTGCTAGATCTTGACGTACAGGCGGCTAGTGGTCCAGATTCAACGCCCACAAAGGAACAAGCCATGGCTGCACGAAGGAAGCGCATGTATAACTCCAGCCTGAACCAGGCAAATGGCAATAGTGGGCCATTATTCCCGCCTATATCTGCTACAGTTACAAATGCCTTTAATGCGCTCAGTAAATCAAGTGCTCGCATGGATTCACCGGGACCTAGGGGTGGACACTCTCAGCCAGCACCCCCCTCATCACAGACTACTACCCGTCCGCAAGAACCATTCAGTCAAGAATCGTGGACAATCAGTCTTCCCTCAGAAACTAGCTTTTCTCAATCACAAACTCAACCCGATTCGGCATATGCATCCCAGTCTTTCACTACTGTTGACTCACAAATCGAATCTCAGGAGCCCCCACGAAAACGGGTACGTGCTTCCACGCCACCTCATGAGGCACTGGCACCCTTCCTTCCAACACACCTGGATACTCCCTCCAAGCCGGTGCAGCCACTGGTTACTGAACAGGTTCCGGATTCCGAACGCGCCCGACAGATATTGATGAACCTTTTTATCAATCCTGAAACTGATAATACAGTACTGTCCCACCTCGACTCTCTAACTCCAGATCAGATTGATATCCCTCTGGATTCGACGGGCAGTGCGGCGATACATTGGTCCGCATCTTTGGCTCGTGTTCCTTTAATTCGTGCCTTGATCACTAAGGGAGCTTCAATTTCCCGTGTGAATCATGCCGGCGAGACTTCCTTGGTTCGAGGATGTTTTGTAACGAACAACTTTGATCAATCTTCTTTTCCCCAGCTTCTCAATCTGCTCCATCCTACGATCCCGATTGCTGATAACAATGGCCGAACCATACTGCATCATATCGCTGTCAAATCGGGGATGAAGGGAAGAAGTGCTGATAGCCGATATTACCTTCATTGTTTGTTGGAGTTTGTTGCAAAGCATGGGGCTTTAGCTACGAGTCAGCGTACTGGTGGCCCGAAGGTTATGAGTCTTGCGAGATTTATTGGGGAAATTGTCAATGCACAGGACAAAAGTGGAGACACTGCTTTAAATATTGCTGCGAGAATTGGCAACAAGAGCATAATTCAGCAATTGTTGGAAGTGGGTGCTGATTCAAGTATACCAAATCGTGCGGGGTTGCGGCCGATAGATTTTGGAGTTGGCGGAGAGCCTGCACCAGTTCCAAGTCGAAGGGAGCAAGGTTGGATTTTACCCCCGGCGGTCGTACAAAAGCGGCAGGACATCATGAAAGGTATTCTTGCCTCGCTATTTTTTTCTTCTTTTTGTGGCATGTACTAATATATTTCTCAACTATTTAGCTATCAAGGGCCTTATTGCCGGGACAGAGAAAGACTTTCAAGGGGAAATTGAAGCCAAGCAAGAACAGGTTACCAGTACTCTTAACAGGCTGCGGGAGGTTACCTTAAAGCTTGGAAAAGAGAAGGAAAAGATGAACCAACTACGCCAACGAAGTCGACAACACTCCGAACTCAAGCAACATTGCCAGAATCTCCGCCGAGCTATTGAGGAAGAGAATGCTAGGCTTCGGGAGAAGGCGGGCAATGCCAATGGGGACGTTCCTAGTTTGAAGGGAGAGCGTTTGGATCCGGATCGATCTTTCAAGATCAAAATGGAGCTATTAGCGCAGCCTAGTGACGCCAGAGATATTGGAGAACGCCAGAAACAGTATCTCGGGTCCTTACCATCAACTGCGGTACTGAGAGCTCGGGTCAGAGCCTACACTACAAACGAAGAAAATCTGCGCGAGGTTGCGGGTAAACTCCACGACAAGAGCACGGATTTAGAGGATAAATTTAGGAGAGTCGTTGCTCTCTGTACTGGACTCGAAGAGTACAAGATTGATCCCTTATTAGAGGGTCTGGTTCAAGCTGTTGAAAGTGATCCCGGAGAAGTTGATACGGCTCGAGTTAGCAGTTTTTTGAGGAAGGTCGACGAAAGTACAGGGGCCGATTGATGAGAGGATTTTCCTTTTCGTTTCCCGCCGCTTTTGTTCACATTTTTACCCTTTTTCTCTATTTCTATCTGTAATTTTTAAACTACCATTCATTTCTTTTGCCTGCTTTATTATTCTCTTTCTCAGATCTGGAACGATAAATTTCTGGGCATGCTTTTGATTTATGACTGCATGGCGTTTATATCTTCGGCACTTGATTCTTTCGGGGGTATTTTCTTTATTGGAGGCGGTTGTTTGAGGTATTTTATGTCCTCCGATTATTTTCTCCCCGAGGTAAGCTCTTGGGAGGAAGACTGGCTCTCTAGCTAATTCAACGGAGGGGGGCTCTGAGGCGTCCGGTTATTGTGTGTTTGCTTACTCGTCTGGTGAGCGAGATGTATTATATGTAGTTTATTTGTCACATTTGTCTTATTCACTCCTTTTTTTAACTACTGTATTCAGATTTCTCTTTTGATTCTAAGGTTCTGAAAAAAATAAAATACAGTGTAAGCTAATCCTTTCGAGTTCTGTTTGTGCTTTATTCAATATCTTTTCCTACCCTTTCAATGTTATGAATGTACTGTCCCTCTTGTTTCCCATTGTCTTGATAATTTTATACCCGAAACTTAATTGGTATACGAGGGCTTGTCTAGTAAGGTGCACATACTGGGGAGATATGAATTTAGTCATGATGGTCCTTGCGCCCCATGAATCGGAGATCAATCGCCGATTTACCAAGTACGAGTACCGTAGATAGACTATCGTAGTCCACTCAGGGAGAAAGGTGCCTTGAATACACCGAAAAGTGAGCAGTGTTTAGTTAGCAATTCACAGAATTAACAGTCACCTAGTATTCTGTTACTACAACACCTGTGATGATTCCAAAATTTGGCCGTAATTGTGCTGTACTCATACATATAGCACGTACCCCATACAGCACTGTATTCGAGTACCGTAATCGATCATCTCATCGGGAAGCTCGCGCGATCAACGTTGCGGCAACGGGATGCCCCTTGAAGAGCCGCCGCGCCCCCAGAACAGTCTCACAAACCACCGCCAACACCTCCTAGCACTAGGTACTGTCTCACACAGTATCTCTCTCAGCAAACCGCCACCACCATTACCATCACTCAAGCAATGGCTAACAAACCCATATCACAAGCGGATGTTGAGAAGTACTGGGAAATTTTTAGCGCCCACTCAAAAGATGGCCAGCGAATCACGGGAGACCAAGCATTTACAATGCTCAAGAACTCCGGGCTGAACGATGATCAGTTAGCCAAGATTTGGGATCTTGCCGACGTCGATAGGGATGGGGACCTAGACTTCGAGGAGTTTTGCGTTGCTATGAGGTTAATCTTCGATCTTGTTAATGGGGTGGGTTTCCATCTCTATTCCGGCACGAAGCTTGTGGGGGGGGAGAAGGGCTAACTTGTCTGGTTGGTGTAGGAATACAAACAAGTTCCGAAGACGCTTCCCACTTTTCTGATTCCGGAGTCAAAAGCACATCTTGTCACAGCTTCTCAAGCGCTGTCTGATGATCCCCCGCGGTTTGAGCGGTTCGATGACGACGAGGACGACACGCCGGGGCTCAAGGATGGGTTCGATTGGTATATGTCTCCGGCGGATAAGGCGAGGTATGAGGGGATGTATTCCGCTAATGCTGGGGAGCATGGGCAATTGAGATGTAGGTGTGCTCCAGCTATCTTGGGTATCCGGTTTCACTGATGTGTGTGGTATCTAGTCAATGCCCTCGACGAGTTGTATGACGGGATCAATGTTCCGGACACGGATATCCGATCTGCCTGGTATGATTACGTGTATAAATTTTGATTTTTTGAGGAGGCTACATGTTCTTATTTCCTGCTTACTTGTTTTAGGAACTTGGTCAACCCTTCCGCCTCGGCAGCGATTGGAAAAGATCAGGCACTAGTGTTTCTCCATATACTGAACAATCGTCATGAGGGTTACCGTATCCCCCGCTCTGTTCCTGCGTCTCTCCGTACAACCTTCCAGAAGAACCAAATTAGCTATGACCTTGACAAGAACGATGATATCATCTTCAAGAATAAGCTTGGGAAGGGGAGGGACATGAATACGATTACGGGAAAGAAGGAAGCCTTTGGAGAAAGCTATCTTACTCGGCTGGGAGTCGGTGGGAGAGGGAATTACAAGCACTCCGGTAGCACAACCCTCCTGAGTGTAAGAAGCTATGGTTGTACTAATTGTGATTCCGGTACAATAGGTACTGATTTCAGCGCATCTAAAGACCAGGACTGGGAAGAAGTCCGCCTCAAGCGGGAACTCGCGGAACTCGAAACGAAGATCGCTGAAACTGAAGCCACGGCCGAGAAGCGACGGAACAGAGACAAATTCGGCAGTAGTGGGTCAAAAGCTGCGTTGGTCAAGCGTGAGCTTGAACAAATGTTAGACTACAAGCGAGGAATACTCCGTCAATTGGAAGACGGCGGGGGACTATCAAAGAGCGGGGCGAACCTAAAAGGCGTAAGAGAGGACTTGGAGACGGTTCGAGAGCAGGTCAATGCTTTAGAACAGCACTTGAAATCTAGGGAAGACATCTTGGCTGGACTATTAAGGGAGATTGAGGAAGAGAAGGCGCAAAGATAGTGGAATCTGATACACCTCCCCGTTTTGTTTTTTGTTTCCGTCTACAGCACTCCCATGTTTGGCATTCTTGGGTCTATTCTCTTCTGTGACTATTGTCGCATCTAATGTACCAGACCTGTGTGTAGCATTATCATAATCGGAAAATGAATATTAGAAGTAGTGTGTTGCGTTCCGTTTACCTTGTCCATTTTATAGCAATCACAGGTGTCGTACAGTACACTTGTACCAGTACTTGGTTTGAGTCGCGGGGACCTTTTTTTTTTTATTCCAAAGAAGAGCCATGACCCTAATTTTTTCAAGTCCACTAGCCCGTCCAAGAAAAAGGCATCCATACCGGTAAGCCACCATTGGTCACAATTTCACCTAAAGGGTCTAGAGCCGTGACTCGGAGAACACACCTATCAGGTGAGTGAGATACCGTGATGTTGCAAGTGCATTATCCGTCCCCCTCCATACATGTACTCGTACAGTACAGTACCGTGCAGCGCACAAGGGAGCACAATCGCGCAACGCCATCCAAGAACTTATAATAACTTGTAACCTGAGCTCACCCCACCCCCCACTACCACCAATGCAACCAAGCACCCCCTTCCCTCAATGTCTCTCCAAACCCGCCCAAACGAGCTCCTGGCCCTGATAGCCGGATCCCCCCTGCCCCTCACCAAAGGACCTCCTAAACCTCACCCGGACAAGCCACCGCCTATCAGCCTTAGCTCAACCCCGCGGGAGCGCGCCTACGTCTTCCACGACGCATCCTTCACCTCTATCCAAGCCGCAGCGCGCAAAGACACCCCATTCATCCAGTCCCTATTGGAGAACTGCCCATCCCCCCACCTCTTGAGCGAGGTCCCGCCCACGTCGCTGGGACCGGTCGAAGACGCGAACAAGAAGCCCGTAGAGGACCGAGTGGCGCACACAATCGCGAGGGCCGGCTAACCCCGCTGCACATCGCTGCCGCGCGCTCACATCCCGGGATGGTGGAGCTATTGTTAGCCAACGGTGCCGGCACCGGTATCCTCGACGGCGGCGACGAAACCCCGCTCGGCGTCGCCATCGGAGAGGGGTGCGAGCCACTCATTCGCGTGCTCCTGGAAGTTGGAGCGCTCTGCCGCCGAGCATAGGCTCCATCTCGAGCGCTCGAGGCTGCAGATTGCCGTCTCGGCTTCACACTTCCGCTCGTGTGGGAGATACTGAAGGGTGCCGGTGCGGATGTGGGCGTCCGCAATGTGGAGCGTGCGTCCCCGTTGCATCTCGCGGCGCAGGAGGATGATGAGGAGATGGTCGCTTTGCTCCTATGCGCTGGAGCGGATGTTGACGCTGTGGACCGTGCCGGTACGACGCCGTTGCATTACGCTGCCGAGTAATTTACGGGCCTGAGGTTTTTGGCGCTCTGGTTGAGGCTGGCGCGGACGTGTTTGCTACGGATGCGGCTGGATATACGCCGCTAGGTTTGGCGGCGGGGAGGGAGAAGGAGTGGATTTGGGGGAGACGGGGAGGGGTGATAATGTACCGTAAATTACAGCTGTAGAATACCATACTGTACGAGTACAACGCCGCAAACATTGCTATATCCCGCACCGCAAGATTCCATTCCGAGTATTATAATGGTATCTTCCGCCAACGGAGTTTATGCCGTATCATAGTACCAATAAATCAAGTCTATGGAGCTCCCACACAAAATCAGAGAAGATAAATCCCCTTGTACTCTTCCACTCTCATTTAATCGCCAACATATCTTTTTATCGAAAGTGCTTGGTACACGCCCATAAAGTAAGGACTACAAGTACGGTATTTGCCACTTCTTATGCGGTTCCCAAGAATACTCCGGGATTGGGAATAGTCCAAGTGCGGCGATAGTGCGCTGTGTAAAGGCACAATAGCTCTTGTGGGAGAGGGTAATAAGTAAACCCGGAAAGATGGGTTATTCGGCATTGGTCGAGCTCCTCAGTGCAAGATAGGAGGGAAAGAGCCCAGTTATATAGAGAGGTATAATATCCTGCGCTCGCTATCATCGCAGGACAGAGGTGGGGAGGAACTTACAAGAGGAGTAAGGAGAATGAGAAGAACAAGCGGTAACCAGGCGTCATACGGAAGAGATAAGTGTTCTGAACGGGGCCTTTGAGAGCATAGAGGAATATCCGTATATAATATCAGGATTTATTACCCCAGAGGGTGCCGAGTGATCCTTGTGATATGATGTGGAGGGCAGTTCAAAAGGCGGGAGCAAGGTTTATCACGAGATTTTTATACAAGTTATCGCATCATATATTCAGCCATAGTCCCGTTGCCCATCAAAGTGTAGCCATTAAAACACACTATCAAGTAACACAAGAGACATACAATAAAGGAGGCAAAAATAAGAGTGGTAAATAAATGAAGGAAATAACCCAAATTCTAAAAAAAACTCCATACCAAATTGCCCATCATGTATGCATGCAAATCAATAACCATCAAAGATGAAGTAGATTAATTAACGAAAAGGTAAAGGGGGAAAAAAAAGAAGAGGTATACGCTGGCCCAGCCAGTCATTATTGCAACAGGCTTTTTATCTCTTTCAAAAATGAAGTGCCACATCACACCACCGACGAATTCTTACTACGACTCCAGTTTCGCAATCTCCCCATTCATCCTCTCAACTTCCCTATCTAACTCCTCAAGGCTCACCGCCAGTGCAGTAACTTCGTCAAACCTTCTCCGCTTACTAGCCTCTGTCAGCATCTCTTGCACCATGAACCTTTGTTCCTCCAGCACCATCAGCCCCTCCTTCAGTTCCTTCTCCTTGAGCGCAGCACTGCTATCCACCTCCCCCTCTTCCTCCCCTGTTGTGATCATGGTCAGCGCCCGGCTGGAAGAAGGCTTACTATTCCCATTCGTGCTGCTAATAGTCTGTATTCGTGCACTGGCGGGTCTGTTTGTGTTTAGAAGCTTCGGTAGGGCTTTTAGCGGGAGCATATTTAGGTGGAGGAATTGTGCGGCGGCTTGGTAAACGGTTTTTTGGAGACGGAGTTGGGTTTGGGAGGTTGTGGGAAGGTTTAGGATACGCTTTGCGGTTGCGTCATATTGGGCAAAGGTGTCTAGGAGCTTTTTGCGTGTTTTTGTGGCTTCGGTGAGTTTTGCCTGGGTAGGAGTTTTGTTGGGATCTCTGGAGGAGGTTGTGGTTAGCGTGATATATCTAGAGCGAGGATGAGAGAGTGAGGGGATGTGAATTACTGTATTTCTGATAATAGTTTTTGGAATCGGGGCATCATGTTCTTGATCCCTTGCTCAAATTGAACGAGGGTTTGATAGGCTCGAACGTTTTGGGGAATTTTGGCGAGGTCTAGAACGAAGTCCCGTTTACTAAAGACAATGGCTCGACACGCTCTACATATCCGCACATCAATGCTCGTCTCATTGAGGGTCTTCTCGGAGAGTGCATTAGTCACTAATCACGGTGTTAATCAGGGTTTCTCCAAACATTCGGCAACAAACGTACTCGCAGAAACATTCAGACCAACCTCGCTGGAACAATCTGTTCGCGAGTCCCCGCAGACAACTTTCCCGCATAATCGACAATGGTGTTTTCGTGTTGTAAATTGTGAAAATGTCTGGTGGCAGTGCGGGCAAGCGGCAACGTTGGCGTCGTCTTCCCAGGCCACCACTGATTGTTCGATTGCCTTCCGTTGGTTCCTTAGGTTTACAACAGCTTTGATAAATCCACCAGTCCCAGGTGGGGGCTCGGGAGGATTGACCAGAAGTTGAGTAAGCTGTGATCATCAGAATTGTGCCAATGGTGGGGCCGGCGGGGGTGGTTGGAAATACCTTTGTAAGCCTCTTTTCAAGTCTGGTCACTTCTAGATATGCCCGGTCAACGGTTCTTCTCCTCCGTTCGGAAAACCCCTTCGTATGGTCCCGCATAAGCCCTAAACAAGTCAGCTAGCCCGAGGTTTCCCTAGCACAATCCGACTCATAGTACCTTGATGGTCATTGTACCCCTCTCTTGACTTGTAGCAAGTTTCGCAAACCCTACACCAAAATCCTCTCACAGGCTCATGTTGCGCCGATCTCGAGAGCTTCATCTGATACATTGTATGCTCCTCACAAAATAGCTTTCCACACTTCCGGCAATTGACGCTTCCGTTGACTGCGCCGAGAGGTTTTCGGCAGACGGGGTCGAGGCAATAGTCGTCCATAGTGCTCCGTTGCCAGTGTGCTCTTGTGACTAAATAATCCGGGTCCCGCTCTTCGGCCACAGTTGCACTCGCGATAACAGGATTGGAAGACGGGCCGGGGGCGGCATGAGCCTCGTTGGATTCAAAGACGTCTAGCCCTTTGAGCTTTTGGTTTAGGACCGCTACCGGCTGGAAGCTTTTGGCCCTTAACATGCGCTTTCGGAACCATGTTGATATATCGCCCTTCTCAACCTCCTCGACCTCTTTATGGATATCGTCAAGATGACTGTTGCGCTGTTAGCTCACGTCCCCTCACGAACGCCGTCCCAGGGAATCTCCGTACCGGTTCAACTGTAACAAAGTCACCTACACTACCAATCAGCAGAGTGGTCACAAATGTAAATATGCCCGCCGACTTATTGCGGAATAACACACCATCTCCTCCGAGCAAATCGGGCACACTATACTACCCCCTTCATTCTCCCCGTCCCGTAACGAAAACTCTGAACTCAAGGAAACGGAACTAGCGGACGGCGATAACCTCCCACTCCCAGCAACGGACGAAATAGCAGGAGAAAGACTCCTTCTAGCAGACGCAGCGCTCCCAAGAACCCTTCCTCCTACCGGACGTGCCCCAGCAGTATTCATGACGTTTAAGGGTTCTTCTCTCTAGTTATAGAGCCTCAAACAATGGTCCGCCCGTTGTATGTAAGGCTCACAGGGTTCGATAGCTTCAGGGCGAAGAGGGGTATACTGTCCGATGTGCAACACAGGGAACTCTCTCTTTTGGTAGGTTAACGCTGGTTGACAGGAGTAGTGTGTATGTTTGTGTGAGCTTGTGAGTCCTTAGACTGGAGCTCGTGCTTCCCACAAGCTTCAAGGGAGGAAAACGGCTGTGGGGGGCGGTTCGTTGAAGGCTTGGCAATGGCTCATCTAATACCGGTATTGATCACGTTTTTGGTTTCTTTCTTTCTTTCCTTTCTCTCTCTCACACTCCGGTTTTCTCTGACGCTCTCCTTCTTCCTCTTGCTGCCCGTGTAATCCTGTTGTCGTTCACCTCAATCTATCTGCCTCCCTACGCCATATACAACTCCTACAATGGCAATTTCTGACGATGAGTTCCCACTTGTTCAGGGCGGTGGCTCCCTCTTACTCGCCTGGCAGGTCCGGAATAGAAAAGCCCTTGTGATAGGCGGCGGAAATGTATGGTGCAACCCCACTTCCCCCGTCCACCCTGCTTAACACAAACAAATTGTAGGTCGCCGCCGGCCGAATTCTCAACTTGCTCAACGCCGACGCAAAAGTAACAGTGATAACCCCAAGCACCGGCCTACACCAAGAAGTCCATCACCGAATCCTGAAACGTCAAGTAACGCATATAGACCGCAACTTCCACCCCTCAGACCTAGAAGACCCGGACATCGCCATGGTTCTAACAGCAATCGACGACCCCCAAGCATCAACACAAGTCTACACCCTCTGCAAACAGAAACGCATCCCAGTGAATGTTGCAGACGTGCCGCCTGAGTGCGACTTCTACTTTGGCAGCGTGCACAGGGATGGGCCGTTGCAGGTCATGGTCTCGACGAACGGGAATGGGCCAAAGCTAGCGAACATCGTGCGGAAGCAGATTGCCGAGACGCTGCCGACGAACCTTGGAGAAGCGATTGTTAAAGTTGGCTCCCTGAGGAAGAGGTTGAGGAAAGTTGCGTCGGCGTCTTCTGAAGGGCCAAAGAGGATGGAGTGGTCTGTCCAACTCTTACAATTGTTCGCTATTGATACTGACGGTGGACGATAAACAGGATGACAAGAGTCTGCGAAACCTGGAGCCTCGAAGAGCTCTGTGACATGGACGAAGACGACATGGAAAGCCTCCTCTCACACTACGCCGAGAATAAAGTAGTGACCTACAAAGAACTGCGAGGCGTACCACCACCTTCCGAAGAACGTGAAGTATTTGAAGAAGCCTTCGACGGAAGTTTTGGTTGGTTTTGATTTTAATTTTTCCTAAAAATACCCCGGGTTACGGCGTTATTTCTTTATTTTATTTTTTTCCTTCCATTTTTTCCTATTTTGTCATGATCTCGGATTTATTCTAAGTCTTTCATGTAATACCTATCCCATGGTTTGCGGGTAACACTACCCGACATTTCTTACATTTCATCAACGATCAAAGATAAACCACCTTATTTTTGCGAAGTCTCCTCGGAGAAACGAGGGAGATACCCTGTCATACTATGCCTCGGGTTTCCAGTGGCTCGCGAGTGATTGAGTTTTAGGCGCAGGGTGATCTATGCTCGGTATCATACCGGGAGCTAGTGTCTTGGCGAATAGTTATCGAGTGATGACATGTGATAATAGAGGTGATTCCCAAAACTTGATGGGAAAATTTAGTTCATGACGGATTATAATATAGCGTCCAAAATAGATACCCCGCTTGGGATTGTTGACACATGATACGCGGCCTCAATTACGCAACAAAATACAAAAACGCCGTTCAGAAAACGAGGGTAAAGTTAAGTTAAGCCGGGCAAAGAGACAATTGAACCCCCTCCCCCCCCCAATGCATTCTACACACAACGTGAACAACCCACACCCTACCCTACCCTACCCTGCCCTACCCTAGTATATCACCAGCAGAGCAACTCGAAAATAGCAAAACAATAAATTCAGAATCTCTCTGGGAGGCTATTACGAGACCAGGTTAGTTAAAGCTCTAATAGTAAATTAGTAGAATGGTAAAACTTACACAACTGGCGCGACCAAGGTCCAGGAGTAGAGTGTATAGCACACCCAGGCAGAGACAATCTTAATCCAACTGGCAGCGTACGTTCTGCCAACAGGAGTGAAGCCCTCCTCGTCATTCTTTCCAGGCTCCAAGCTCATTGTCAAAAGTGTTGCCGTCCATGCAGTCGCAAGGAAGAAGATGATATGAAACCCTGAATAACTGTACTGAGCTCCATTCTTCTCGTCATCATTGGCTCTAGCATCATCTTCGTCATCCGAATCGTCATCATCATCCAGGGCACTAGCGGGTAAGCTTCCGTCCTCAACGGCCCTACGCAGAGCACGGGCTCTAAGTTCGGATCTGCTGGGTTCTGTCGAGACAAGGCCGTGTTCCCCATCTCCCAAACTAGAGTAGCCACCGTTATTCGGGGAGCTGCTCCCTCTGTGAAGCGGCCCAACTCCTTGGGAGGCAGCACGGGTGGTGGTGTATGCAATGGTGAGGAGAGTGACGATAGCACCAAGAACAATAGAAGCGGTGCGGGTCCCGCGGGCGCGCAGGAGGGGGTTGCATTGCTTGTCATCAGGCTCCATGGAAACAGCAGACATAGTGAGATAGGTGCAGTAGATTGCAACCATGGCAGACTGAGCAAGGCCCGCTTGTGGGTTGTATTCCTGAACCTTGGGATGGACAGAAATCGCAGAGACTAGTATGAGCAATATGAGATTGATAGTGATGGACGCTGTCGGTGCTGAAGTTAGTGATTTGTTGCCGACGGAGAGATAAGAGAGCACACCTTGATTCATGGAACATCCGCTACCAGCGAAGAAGACATACATCACAATCGTGAGTACCAAGCTTCCAATATACATCCCTAACGTGCTACCAAGAAGGATACCACGCCATATTCTAGAGTCAGATTCTTCGATCCTCTCAAGGCAAATTTCAGCCCAGGTATGTGCAAGATCAACAAGAAGGACGAGACCAAGAAGGAGGAACAAAACAGCGCCAAAGGTTGCAACGTAATTTCCCCAGACAAGGAAGAAGCCCTCAGGAATAAGGAACGTAAGAACGATAAGTAAAAGCCAGGCAATAATCTTGGGCCCCCAATACCTATTAAGGACAGCCGTTAGAATCCTCTATCTCATGTTGTCAGTATTAGCATTACTAACCCGTTCTGAATAGCTGCACGGCCACCCTTCGAGCTCTTAACCCCAACAAGAACAGCCGCGAGAACCGCGTGGAAAACACCAAGAGCAAACTGTATACGATGTACCGCAACGAAACCGTAACACTGCTCCCCCAAGCAGGTGATGGGGAAATAGTCGAGGGCCAAATGTTCAAGCTTCTTGATAGCCCAGGGCGAGAGCATAATCCATGAGATAATACTGTTTAACAAGAAGAGCACTATAAAATGTGAGTATCAGGACCCAAATAAAAATGTTTGAGTTATGGCACACACAAGCATAAGCGATTCTCGTGGCAGTACTGCGGTGAAGTCAGTTATGACCCCCGATCGCAACCTAATGAGCTCTCCCCATACCTGCTACCACATTTGCCACAAGCACTACAGAGCGCAGAACAGGCAGCAGCACCACAACACGATGCAGCGAAAGAGCCAATCTAGTGACCGTGTCAGTGTGAGGTTGGGTGGGCGGGAGCGAGAGGCGGAATACCGTAGTCAGGCTGGGAACCGCTAGAAACGGGATTGAGAGTAGCGCGCCCATCTCCGGATCTCGGATGAGTTCTAGCAGAGGCCGGTTGGGTGTATAGAGACCCGTGATTAGCGGTTTTTTCTATTATTCGACGAAGGTTGTTTAGTGATTGTGAGGGGCGTGAGGTATCCGGAGTCCGGTCGACTTTGGAGCACTCGTGATGTTGGAAGTTTGGTTTGGTTGAGATCCCTGTGGCTTAGGGGTTGTTGACATTGTCGATTACGCCACACTAATGTAGACGAATAGAGCCACAGATGACCAACGGAACAAAAGCACGGGGACTGAGAAAAGCGCCTGTTACCCGGCTGCAGGTTACATAGAAAGCCAAGACGAAGATCTGGTACCGTAAAAACTCAAATGGAAGATTATTGTGCTATGAGGTTGAATTAAACTAAACTTCTAAAAAAAGGCGAAATGTCTCGGGTAGAGCAGTTATGACTCATGGAGATCGTATGCATTGACCTTCAAATTCAACCCCAGCTGTTTAGAAAATCACAATGTATAGTAAACGAGAATTGTAGACTCGGAGTCATTTGAGATATGTAAAATCCTAGACGTACAAATAAATAGAATAATGAACGGCCAGTACTCATACAGTATTTACAGACTCCAATATATCGAATTCCAAAATGCCAGCAAGAAGAAAAGCAAGCAAGGTGAGTGCCCGGTCTAAGGTACAAATTACTCTACCAGAACTCCCAGTTGGTAAGTTCTACGCTGGAGAGTCTAAGAAGCCAGGCCCAAAGCGAAAGTCCCTGGAACACCGCCTTCGTACAGCTCCTCCGGTGGTTTCAAGTACCCGAAAGTCCTACACTATCAACTATAAGTTGCGTATAGTCTCTTGGCTATGAACACCTTCGATAGTATGCAGGCCAACCAAATTACGGGTACCAACAGAGGTAGAGGCAGCAAAAAGGTTTATGATTCCGGTAGGGAATCTTGGGAGATGGCGGCGGGAGGAACGCGCTGGGCACTATCAATCAATATCAGCAATGTCTCGTAGAGTTGAGGGAGGAGGAAGGCCAAGAAAATGGGACGAGATAGAACGTATATTGTACGATCGTTTTGGACATTGTCGAGCAGAGGAAAAGGTTATTCGTCGAAGTTGGTTTCACTACAATGCGAAGAAAATATACGAGGAAACCTACGGTGCAAGTGTTAGTCCATTTTGCTTTTCAAATAGATGGTTCAGAGGATACCTATCTTGGCACAAAATCACTCTCCGGGCGATAATGAATAAAGCCAGTCAGCTTCCTACTAACTATATTATGAGATTGGTGAATTGGATGAAATATAATCGGAGAAACTCACAAATCCGCAGAGATAAAATCTCTAATGAGTTACTCAATGAGGGAGGGGAGGTTGGCCGGTACAGATTATGCAATATCTGTAACATGGATCAAACTCCCCTCCTATTTGAGTACCTAAGTGGCCGTACGTATAATCAGCAGGGAGCAAAGACAGTATGGGTTCCATCCAGTCAGCAATCTGGATGGGGGAAGTGTCAAGCAACGATACAACTTACCATTTTTGGTAATGGTATCCCACGAGTAAAGCCCCTGCTTTTTTTCCACGGACAGGGAATTGGAGCCATGATAGTTACCAAAAGGGAACATTATGACCCCAGAGTAGTGGTTAAGTTCAACCCCAAGGCATATAGCAATTCAACCAATATGGTTGAATGGCTTGAGGAACAAGTCATTCCGGTACTTGGAGGACGGCCATCACTTATAGCACTCGACTTGTTCGGAGGCCATAAAACGCATGATGTTCTAGACACCATGCGCGCACACGATATTACTGTTAGTGTGATACTGGGTGGATGCACCAGGTTGATCCAGCCATTAGACATCTCAATCAATCGCCCGTTCAAAGATATCCTAAAGGTTAGCACTTCTTTTCTACAATCAGGATTTGGGAAAAGGTTAACTTATCTTTTTTTCATTTTAGGAGGTCTTGGAGGAGAAGGTGGATATGGTGGAGCTTGAGGAGGAGCAGATATTATCTGCCGGAGGTCAGCTTGCTGGCAGCATGATGGGAAGAAGGAGGATTTTGAGCACCTGGGCTGTTGGAGAAGCTTGGGAACACTTTTCCAACAGCCACGTGAGAGTGGTTCAATGAGTATTTACTGCCGTTGGACTAACACTTCCGATTGACGGAAGTCAAGATTCCGAAATCTCCGTCAAGGGCCTGGAGACAGCGGTCTTTGTTGAAGGCCTGCGAGATTGGGAGGAGGGGGACATGGTTGGTGGTGGTATGATAGAGGATAAGGATAGTGGGACTGAGGATGAGGTTGAGCTGGATATTGTTCAGGATGACCTTGATGGAGAGTATCTTGTTGGTGAAGTAGATTGATTGGAAATATGTATTTTTAGTTTTTTATATGTCTCAGATTACCCCATTTGATTTGACGTTACCTACCTGGCTTCTTGGCATGACTCACTTTAAAATAACCTCCTAGCACATTAATCTTCTATTTGAGTTTTTACGGTAACATACCGGAATCATAATAACTATTACCATTATTATGACACCGATAGGAGGGCCCTATGAGCTACAGGGCGTATTTTTTGTGATACATACCAGTACGATGCTCGTCCTTCCCACAGGATCAGCAGGCCATCATACCGTATTCTACTCGAGCAAAGAACTCGAATAATTGGTACTCGAGTTCGGAAGTCCAAAATTCCCTCTCTTGGAGAGGGGGTCGAAAACACTGCGAAAACTGACCCACGCAGCTCCGCCCAAAAAAGGGGTCGGACCTTACTAATAAAATCAACTCCAACGTCCCAACGCGAGCATCATACCGATTATTATTATTGGGGTTCTTACGGCATCTTGGTACTGTATGATATCTCAGATAAGATTGGCACAGGTTCGAGGCTCTTTGTTGGTCCTATCACACCGGTACCGTATTTCCATACCGGTACCGTAGCTGCCAAGACCCTTGCCGCCTCGCCCTGACATGAGGTATCCCAGTGTCTACGGTAACACATATCACGCTTTTTACTGGCAGCTGAATGTCATAAACTGAACTACCGTGCCGGTACTGTGCCTCTCTTTCTCTCGGACTCTCCTCGGCCCCTCATTCCCCAAACACTCCCGCCGCCTCGGTCACAAACAGGTCCCGTGAACGAACCCTCTGATCATTCTCTAATCATTCGCCCCTTCCCTCCCCTCACTCTATAGAAAAGAGATACTTGTTGACATTTCCATTCATCACCCCCTCCCC
>QLOI01005119.1:17948-36954 GCA_003313605.1 Tuber umbilicatum | reverse complement strand
CGGGACAAACACGTCTGAAACAGTGTAGTTGTGCAAAACCGTACGGTACTATCTATTCATCTGTCACACTCGTTCGTTCGTTGCTTTTCCGGGAGGGAAGAAAAGAAGTTCTGATCCATCGCCAGCTTCAAGACATCTTCCTCAATCAGAGACATTATCCACCTCACCAACCCTAGGTTCCCCTATCCCCCATTAGCTCCCTCGCTTGCCCGCAACCTCCACTCTCACTCCTCAAACGCCCCGACTTCCCAGATGCGATTGAAGCCATCACTACCACCCTAGTCCTACACTTATACTCTCCATACGACGTTATTCTTTTCCAGACCCCTCTAACTTCGTGAGTTATCGGCCGTTATCCTCCGGGAGTCGCTCAGAATCGTAGCATCTCAATACCGGTGGAATGCCGGATAGGCGCTTGCGTATTGTTCGCTTCGTGAGTTTAGCTGCCTCGACATGTATTGCGCTAGCCTGTGGAACAAATGTTTGATACTCAAACGTCCCTGACCTCCCGCCACAATACCTCACTAATCTGAGCTGTATAGTATGTCTATTCGGCTTATGCCCCTCAGCTAGCCACCAGGCTCCACCTCACTGCTACGGAGAGTAATTTGATTGTTAGACCCGCTTAGCAGCCCTTAAAGTCACTTTTCTTGAAATTAGTTCTAACTGGATACGCAGGGGACATTTGGGAACTTAGGTTAAATCCATCAACAAAAATCTTGGAGATTCTCAACTGATTTTTCCACGGAATGCAGGAATGTACCTTTCGGGTTCGATCTTGACTCCCGTGGCTTTGGCTTTCTCGATGAGTTACTTACTCGATTCAATAGGGATACCGAGTGGAATTCTAGTGGACTCTAAAGGGCCCCGGCTGCCTGTCCTCATAGGCGCTGTGGCATTGCTCATTGGGTACTATCCGATGTATCTAGGTGAATAACCTAATCACTAAACCCTCTTGAGTGATCTGGGACCATCTGACCCTTCTTAGCTATGGAGGGTGGGGAGGGATCGGCGAGCGTCTTCGCGTTGTGCTTTTTCTCCGCACTTACAGGTGTCGGAAGTTGTTCTTCATTTGGCGGAGCCATGAAAGCCGGTACGCGCAAACCCTAACCCTTAAAATGTCAATGATATCAAGCCACTTTAACTGACTCCGCCCAAGCCGCTCTCAATTTCCCACAAAATCGAGGGACAGCAACGGCTTTCCCTTTGGCAACTTTTGGTCTCAGTGCCTTCTTCTTTTCGTCCATTTCTTCATTGCTATTCCCGGGGAACACCAGTGACTTTCTGCTTCTCCTTTGCCTGGCAACCAGCAGCATCCTTTTTATATCCTTCTTTTTCCTTCATGTCATTCCCGTCCCAGGGGCATATTCTGCCCCTCGGGGTATGCCAGGGGGTAACAGACTTCGTCGGACAAAATCTGGTGAAGGCCGGCACTCGCCAGTGATGAGTTCCTATGTCGAGCCAGGTACGAGCACCATCAGTCGTGACACAATCGTTGCAGTAGCGAATCCGGATCCCATGCCAGATGAAGGCTCCTCATTCCTCACGAAATCTTCTTCAAGTGGTGGAAGTGAGGAAGATCGAGTGGATGCAGAGAGTAATTACGGTCAAGTTATTGGCAATAGTGACATTCATCATGGCAATCATATAGATATTCGTGGTTGGGCTTTGATCCACAAGCTTGAATTCTGGCTATTATTTTCTCTCCTAGGGTTTCTCACTGGAACTGGTCTGATGACCATAAAGTATGTCTAGGCCCCTTTCAAAACCCTCTATAGCAGTTTCGTGTCTCTAACATCTTCTGCAGCAATATCGGACATTCTGTATGCAGGGCGCTCCAGTCTCTCCCAATTCAAGACTAATAAGCCATGCAGGTTCAAGCGTTGTGGGCGAAATTTGCGCCTGACGAGCACCCAGATTATGTCCAGGGGCAACAGTCCATGCATGTCTCCATACTTTCGCTTTGTAGTTTCTGTGGTCGCATGCTCAGTGGTATGACTATTGCACCCGAAATTCACTTTATGCTCCGTCCCAATGAAAAAATTACTAACGCGCGCATTTTGGAGCGAACAGGGGTATCTTCCGATATAATGCACCGGAAGTACGGACTCCAGCGTCTTTGGTTGATTGTAGCGTCAGCGAGCATATTTTCCCTGGCACAATTGTGTGCATTGACTATCGGAAACCCCAATTGGCTCTGGTTGGTCTCTTCCTTGAGTGGTCTTGGATACGGTGTTCTGTTCGGTGTTTATCCAACAATAGTGAGTAAATTGATCTCTAAATTCATATGCTCAGCCCTTTTTCATACATATATTCTTCCCTTCTCTTCCGAGATTATAGCCCTTAATTTGCGTGGTGCATCCTTCTTTGCCCCCCCTCCCTGCCAATTGGAGAACGACGCGGGGCCCGGAACGGCTTGCCGAAAGGCTCCTACCCCAGATCCGCGTTGTGACCCTATCGATAAGGAATTGGACTAATGGAGGCTTGGCTCCAGATCTCGGAAGAATTTGGCCTACACGGCCTATCGCAAAACTGGGGGACGATGACGGTATCAGCGGTGATTTCAGGCCAGATCTTTAATATTTTCTACGGTGAGCACGTTTCGCCTTTCTTTTTTTTCCCTGGCAGTGCAACAGAAACCCTGCTGTGCCAAAAAAAAAACATCCGGTGCCGGATATTCCCACCCCATCATAGGACAGGAGTAAAGTTACGACGAGGGAAGAAAAAAAAGGGCCGCCGCAGCAGAAATGCATATCAGCTTATCTCAAGTGGCAAAGTTTTCTTCGAGAACCCGCCACGTTATCTCATCCTTCACCCAAATCTGCGGCTGAAACATGGAAGGGTGGTAGAAGGAAAAAGAAAAAAAGGTTCGTCAGCTGACTGGTTTTATAATAGGTCGGGTATATGATGACCATAGTATCATCACCCCCGAGGGTTCTCGTGAATGTAATCTCGGGCTTGAGTGTTACCGTAACAGTTATTGGATTACACTCGGAGCTGCATTGCTAGGCCTTGTCACCGCGCTGGGAACCATCCAACGCCATCGCAAGTGGTCCGGATATGCGAGTATCAGCACTCATTCCGCTTGAAGTACCGGTAGGCTGAGGTTCTGTCGTAAATTCTTGACATCGCGAAAGATTTTTCCTTGCCTTCTTTTTTTTTTTTTTTTTTTTTTCATTTTTCCTCCTTTGCTCAAAGTTTTTCTTGTCCCCGCAAAGATCTCATCCAATCCTGTGCGAATTAGACGACATTTAAATCCCAATGGAGCATTGCAGAACCCGAGTTGTGCAAAGTCCTCTTTACTTCTTTTCTTTTTTCCATTCTCCCCCCCCCTTGTTGTTTTTACCGTACTCTTCTACGGGTGCCCGAGTACTCTAGACATACCGGTGGGGGCAGGGGCATTTGTAATACGAACCCACAAGTACTCGCACAGTACTGTGCTCGAGTAGACTACCGATACTACTGCGCGATATGAACTATATCCATCGTCAGCACTGCCATGCCTAGGAGTATCATAATCCCGTAGATAAACGATGATAAAGCACTATTTCCGGGCGAGCGTGGACATGAAATGCAGATGACGGTAAATCCTCCCACTGGTGCAATAGCATTACCCTCCCCCAAGTTCCCCCCACTTACTTTCTCAGCAGTCTATCCTTCCAAGCCCTCTCTCCGTAGGCTCGCAGAATCCCACCCATACATACAACCCGGACTCGCCACATTACTCGAGTACATCATACCAACGCTGCACCGCACTGTGCTTGTACGGTACTGTACCCAGACAACATCTCGTACCACCCCCCACCAACCAACGCCCCCTTCTCCCATCCAAGCTGAACATGCCAGGGCAAACTCACCCACCGCATGCAACAAAAAACTTTATATATAGAATCCCCAAAGGATGGACCGTTCAGGTACCGGTACCATAGGATATGGTACCGTACCTGCCTACTGTACCCTACAAGCATGCCGACCGGCACACGCGCGGCTAGGGTGGGAAACGTCGGGATGACGACGACGAACTAGGGTTGCTTACTCACTTTGCCAAGTCCGCTTCTCAGGTATAACCGCCCTGTGGCAAATACGGCGATTACCGATATGGTGCTCTCTCTCCCCCCGGTGGCCTCGAGGATAAATGGAATATCGCTGGAAACTACTCGAGTACTGTACGGTTGCGATTCTGGCGAGCGAAAGTGTACTGCACAGTACTGTACTCGTAGTGGTGGTGGTGGTGGAGTGGTTGCTTGTGCATAGGGCATGGCATGTAAAGGGTCGAGGTTAAGGCTTTTAGTTTTGGGGAGTAATTAGGTTGGTACGGTGGTCTACTTAGAGAGCGAGTGGGTAGAGTTGAGTTAAGCTATGGCGGCGCCGTGCGCTACCTTAATTAGACACTTCCGCGGTCTAGTCGGTCTTGGATAGCTAGGCTACTGTACTGTCTATCGACCAACCTGG
Organism: Tuber umbilicatum; assembly: GCA_003313605.1. Lineage (NCBI taxonomy): Eukaryota > Fungi > Ascomycota > Pezizomycetes > Pezizales > Tuberaceae > Tuber > Tuber umbilicatum. Next base: position 32,502 of record QLOI01005119.1, on the reverse strand, counting down.
TCCCGTTATCACACCCCAACAACCTGACTTCGTACCAAGCAGACAAATAAATCCCCTTACGGTGGGCAATTTGCAAAGGAAGAAAAAAGAAAAGAAAAAAAAAAAAAACCGCACCACCTCCCTGACGAAATCAGTCAAAAATAAGTTACCAACCTACTCGAGTAGGATACCGTACCGGCAATAATAGGATCCTGATTTCCGATTACGATTACCCGCGAACCAGCCCCGTTCACCCTTGCTTCCCACGGTGCTACACGGTATTCATCCCATCCGATAAGCAGCCTCCACTCCCGACAAATAAGACAAGCCCCAGCCGGCTGATATGATATGATATGACAGGGTATCTCTCTATCTACCGGTATCTATTCATTCCAATTGTGAAGGGGAAAAAAAAAGGAGCTCTATCACACACAAGACCAGACAAGACAAAAAACAGGCATGGAACAAAAAAAATTAATCAATCAGATCCAAAAGTTAGTTATTATGAGTAGAGTTACAGTGAGTAAAGCAATCACGCCGCGTCTTAGAAAAGGAAAAAAGAATCCCGCCAACTTTTTTGCAAACTGAATGAGAGAAAAAACTAGGCCCACCACGCGCAGTTTAGTATCCATCCGTCCGTATAACTATGAAAATGCAAATAAATGAATGAGCGACTGGAAAGGAAAAAGATGCTAGTGATGATGGTGATGATGATGATTATAATGATTATGAGGATGAGGATGAGATGAGAAACGAAAGATAAAAAAGAGGAACTGAAGACCATCAGCGTTAGGGTAAGTTAGTTAATAAGCGATAAGAAATTTTATGATGAAATTAGATTAGAAGGTGTGGTGTTGAGGGAGATAAATAAGGAGGAAAGCAGAGATAAAGGGGCGGAAATGAGATAAAGGAAAAAAACGAAAGGAAAAAAAACAAAAACCGAAACCCTAATACTCCCGCAAGAGCTCACTCCCTTTTTTTTTATCTTCCCACCCTGTGACCATACCAGAAAGTCCCAGAACGAGAAAAAACTTTTTCATCTTCTCTTGCTTTTGTCAAAATAGTTAAGGAATCAAAAACCCCAACCATGGATATAGAAAGTGAAAAATGTAAAATAAAAAAGGCAAAAAAGGCTACTGGACATGTAACAAGTCGTCCGTCAGTAGTTAGGAATAAGTCTCATGTAGACCATATTAAATTATACTTTTTTTTTATATTTTTTTGCTCCTCCTCTTTTGTCCGTGGTTGTTTTGTTCACCATTCGGAATGACTTGTCATTCAGTCAGGTCAGAGACTCTGACTTTTTTCCGTTGCTGATCACCACGTAGATCGGTAAGTTCCCTCTCGGCATCGTCTAATTTCCTCTTGAGTTCTTCCTCGCGCTTAGTGCTGGCATCCAAGAACAACCGTAATTGTGCCTCGACTTCTCTCCGTGTGATCTCCGCTCGCCGGGCATTGGCTTCGCTAGTCTCAAGTTCGCTCACTCGACCTCGGAATAAATCGTTCACCAATTCCAATTCGGCCACACGAGTCTTGAGTTTATTATTAGTACTGATCAGACTATCAAGGGTCGGTGCCGGGTTCTCCAAGTGTCGATCGTGCAGCGAAGATGTGGATCCTGGCGATGGATGATTCAGGGTGTTTATGGCCGGCAGCGTTGAGGGGCTACCAACCATTGAGTTCTCAGCTTGGTGAAGAGATTCGAACATCGACGGTGCCATATGCGATGGTGGTGGTAGAGGAGTTCCGGCCCGGGATTGGGGAGACACCGATCTGTTCGAGGCGGGACCTGAAGATGGTTTGCGGTGCCCGGGTGGGGGTGTCCCATTTTCTGACCTGGCTGCCGAGTGGTTATTCGCCGATCCATTGGGTGAATCGAATAGACTCTGCGTAAGATCTGAGTTAGACAACGGCAACCATGAGGTAAGAGATATGACTGACCTTCTTCTTGGCCGGTTGACCAGAATTCTTCACACGGTTTCGACTTTTGATAACATCTGTCTTCAAGCTAATGGGCCGTGCCCTACCGTGAAGCTTGAGGAACAAACCGCATGCATTACAGAGGACTGATCCGCTTTCATCCCGTCGCCATAATGGAGTTGTTGACGTTGTGCAGTTTTGACAGATTGGCTATTACATTGTGTTAGGCATACGCGATAAGCGAAGAAAAAATTAGAAGGGGAAAAAAAAAAAAAGTCGCGTGTCAACAGGGTATGAAAAAAGCAGAAGAAAAACACATACAGGAGTAGTCCCCTGGCCAGCAGTACTTGCCCCTGGTGATGAAGTTGCGAAAGTCATTGGAAAGCCCCCGTTAATCCTATCCATAATTGAGTCGAATGTCAGTAAGAGATCTTTAGGGGGAAAAGTGACTCGCGTGGAGATAAGGAAAATTCGGGTTGATAACACGAGCGGGAAAAGGCGAAAGTTTAAATGACGAAGGGGGGGGGGTTGGCAACCTACCGCAACGGGGGAGACGGGAGAGCGACGGAAGCCAGCGTGTTGTTGAGAGATGGCAATGGGGATCTAGATGGAGTCCGCGAGATGGAAGGAAGGATTGTTTCGTCGTTGCCAGATGTAGGGTGAAGAAGATGGTGCGGAGATGGGAGCCGCTCCGGAGCAGGAGAATAGAAGAGAGCCGTGGGAGCCAGCTTATGATTATTCCGGCACCGGGGTCTGCTTTGTAGAAGCAGAGCAGGTGATAAAGGGATGATGGGGGAAGGGGCGTAGGGAGAGAGGGTTTGAGTGAAAGGTGAGTGAGTGTTTATGAGTGAGCGACAGGATCAGAAGAGATAATAATTACTGGGTACGGATTATGAGTGGGGGGAAGTGTGTGAGGGAGAAGAAGGGAGGGAAAGGTTTTGTTTTTGAATGTGGGAGCGGATGGGGGAGGCAGAAGACGAATAAGTTTAAAAATTGTGGGTAGATAAAAAGCGAACGAGTAATATATGAGGATGGGAGTAGAAAACGAGGGCGATATTTCGATAACGAAAAAAGGAGAGGCTGTGTTGATGGATTGCTGCTGGGGGGGAGGGGGGATACTTGAAGGAAAAACAAATACAACAGTAGGAATATAATAGCTAATGATAAAAGCCAAAAAATACTAAGGTGCTCGAGGGGGAAAGGAGTGGAAGGGTAAAGGATAGGTGAGTGGTGGACTGGGTTTCTTTTTGTGGAGCGCGGCTACAGATCGAGGGCTGCAAAGAATGAGGATGGAAGGAGGGAAGAATCAACGAAAGAGCGGAAAGGGGGTGGTGGGCAGGCAGTAGATAAGCCCGAATCTGTGAGAAGAGAAATGCTTCTTCGATAAGTGCAGATACACACGCCGGGGAAAAAGAAGGGAAAGGAAAGAAAAAAAGCAGAACCACGCTCTCACCTTCATCCACTCACTCTTCTCTAGTGCTTTGTGGAGGCGGGTGCCAAATTACCGGTATGGTCATTACTATTCGATGAACTAGATCTCCCCACCGCACTTCCTGCCCTGCAGTCTGGCAGCTTCAATGGGGGGCGAGAAAGTTGTGGTCTAACCGTCTTTCTCAAACTATACTCGCGCTCGCAGTTCCCACTCCCCTCACATCCTATGGATCTCCCATCACTCGATGTCCCTGGCATCCAATAAATACATCATAATAGTGATATTATTATTATTCAACTTATGGGGCTTGACATCCGTACAGTAAATTCTAGCCATTAGGATCACGGTTTATCAATATTTCTGTTGTTGACCTTCTGATTCGTCCATCCACTTCCTACTCGTTGGGGCTCATCAATTGATTCCCCTTTCCCCTTGCTAACGATAGACACATACACACGGACACATGCGCATGCCTTCCCTGCGCCTGCGTGTTCTCTTTGCTCTACATGTCATTCAACCTGAGACTTTTTTTTTTCACTCCTCTACCACCCTTCTCCCTCTCCCTCTCCGCGGTAGTCGTATCTGACACTCTCAAGTTCTCAACATCCCTCACAGAACTCTCCCCGCCATGTTTCCGAATTCTCTCACTCGTTGTTGCGCTGTGCACCAGCACTCAGCACCAGCACTCATATCCCAGTCTGCAGCAACCGCGGCAAAGCAGTAAGGGAAACAGCATCTAGCACCAGACGATCGGGGAAAACATTTTTCGATAAAATTAGCACCAAACACCGGATAATCCGAAAAAAAATACAAATACAGCACAGCAAAGTACTTGACGCCTATGTATCATACATAAAATCTACAACTACATATCATACCTTCTCCGAGTCACGCCCGGCCCGAATTCGAGATAAGCGGCATGACGAACATGGATATAAGGGGAATTTGCTGACACGCACCTTTTGGTGCGGTGATGGTGGGGTTGCTTCCATAACAATTGTACGATTTTGGACGTTCGCCTTACCCCTTTTTTGTTTCGTGCCTCAGCTCCCCTTGTTCCTTTCCGCCCACTGCTCGAGTGCTCGTAGAGTCCATAGACGATTAGGATTACCATCGTTTCTGATAAGTGAGAATCCGTGAGATTCTTCCGATAGCGTTGGGGGATCATATTCCGGATTGGGAGTGAGCGCAGTCGGCATGCCCGCTGTTCCAATTTAGGATCACGCCAAGCGAATAAGGAGTCTTCCATCATTCTTCTAGAAGCATGCAGCTCACCTTCTGGTTGCATCTCAGACAGCAGCCACACACACACGTTCGCACACACGTTCGCACACACAGAGCATAATTGAATAGCGGTACCACGTCGGTGACTTTTTGTTGGGCTGAGCCGACATCCCGTTCCCAGGAGCTTGGAAGCTTTGCGGTACGATAAGATTATCCGTCGATGGTGAATCGTTAGCGGAGGAGGGGAACGAAGGGGAGAGAGGAGCTCTTGAAAGAGGGGGGAGGAGGAGGAGAGAAAAAAAATATATCTCAAAGAACGTTGGGAGGGACTGAGCAAAGATTGGGACACGGTGACTGACCGCTTGTTTGTGATTAATTTCCACAGCATGCTCGAGTAATTGGGGACATCGGACAGTTTAACCTCTTGGGTAAATTGTCGAACCCCAGGCGTGTCCCCCAGATTGACGAGAAGTTTCAGAGACAAGAGGTTTTCTCGCCTATCTTGGTTTAATGCGTGGGACGTCGGGCTTTCAAGAATTCGCTGGGAATAGGTCTACAGTGTGATACCTGTACAGTACGGTACCATACCGGTACTGCGCATAGCCTTACTTCGGCGAAAGTTGCCTCAGTAAGGGTTGAGGTGGTGGTTGCGGTTCTCGTTGACCTGCGGGCTCCGGGGGGAGTGTACTGCATTGTGATTGTTTGTGTTTGGTGAGATCTATTTTAAAGAACCGTTAGGAACCGACCCAGCGGTTAAAAGCTTCAGAAGTTGGGGTACTTTCCCCCCCCCCCCCCTTGACGCGCGCGCGGGTATCGAGGAGGATACCACACGGGGGAAAAAAAAAATAAGAGTCGGGCGCTGCAGAGTAAATCGCGGGGGGGGAAGGGTTTTTTCTTTATTTTTTGATCTCATTTTTCATGAAGAGGGTGTGGTAGTAAAATGGTGAGAAACGTCGTCATTGTGCGGCTCTGCGCCAGTTTTGTCTAAACTGCCGAAGCGGCTGGCGGGAGAGCCCGAGGATGTTTCTATTCACCCCTTGCCGGTATTTATTTTTGCGACGGAATACACCCATACCGGTCCGGACTCCACAAAAAGACTGGGGAACTGGGGCCAGCGGCTCTGCAATGAAGCTCTACAGCTCTACGGTACTATACCGTGCTCAATTATCGACTGTATCATCCAGATCCCAGGGTATCTGCTAGACTGTGAACCCTCCCTCGAAGTTCGAGCTATTATACCATACAGCATGCGTTTTATCATACCGTCGAAACGGAAAGTTCGGATACGCTTCGAAAGCCGGGTTGCGGGTAATCCGTTGCCTGCAGCTTCGTTGTTCTATTCCTGTATCATGTTGCAGGATAAAACAATCATAACTTACTCGTACTATCATTTGCTTGGTCAGACTATACCCTTTCTGGCACGGTAGCCATTCCCTGTTGTTTCCGTCACTTGGTAAATTTACTTGTAGTCTAATCCCTACCTCAACTCACCTTTCTACGTTGCTACTTCTCCTGCCAACCATACTGACTGCCCATCTCCACCAACACACAACCCCTACCTCCACAAACTAAACCTACACAACAACCGAAGAAGCTATCATCATCCCCCTTACCCACCCCCCTCACAATTATTGTCGATTTAAACGACCTCCCCTGATGCCACGCCTTGCCGCCTCCGGCTACGAGAGGCTTGCCCAGGAGGCTCAGCTTTCCGATTCGGATGATGACGACCGGGAATCCATCGTGGATCACCCGGGCCGGGTTGTGACAGTTCAGCCTCGTCCACCTACCTCTATGCTATCAACTCCCTATGGGCCCGTCACCCCCTCTCACAATGGTAGACCTGTGAAGCGCCTACGAAGTAATAGCTCTGGCGTTGATATCAAAGCGATCAATGCGCGTTTGGAACGATGGAGTCACGAGATTGCCAACAAATTCAAGTTCAAGAAAGGCCGTTCACAACAGGAGCATCCACCTTTAGAAATTGTTTACTCGGTCTTTGTACCGCCGGAGGGCACGAGACCGCTTACGGACGTCAGCCCATTGGACCAGCCACCGGTGGCGGAAAACGTTCAGTTTACCCAGGAGGAGTTCGAGGAAATAGTCGAATCTGTCAGGCTGGCTATTAGGAAGGGAATTGATCCTAAATTGATCAAGCAGGGCTCCTCCGGAAGCTACTTTATGAGAGATAGTGACGGCAATGTTGTAGGAGTGTTCAAACCAAAGGATGAAGAGCCGTACGTGTTTCAATCCTGCCTCAGGCTTTTTGTGCACATTTGCTAAAAATGTTCTCAACAGCTATGGGAAGCTTAATCCTAAAATGATGAAGTGGCTTCATCGTACTCTGTCAGTCCCCCGCCGTCCTATTGAAACTTTTGGGTTGGCAATTTGGCTGGATGTATTTGCTAAACAACGAATCCCATGGTTGCAGGTTCCCTTGCTTTTTCGGTCGTGCGTGGTATGCAACATATCCCAGCTGAGAACTCTGGAGCTACCCGCTAATATGGATACAGCTTGATACCCAATCTTAGCTACATCTCTGAAGCTGCGGCTTGCCTCTTGGATCGGCAGCTGAAGACATTTCTTGTGCCTTATACGGATGTTGTCAAGCTGTCAAGCAAATCATTCCACTATGACTACTGGGATCGACGAGCTTACTATAAGAAGCACAAGCCATTACCATCCAAGGTTGGCAGTTTCCAAGTGTTTCTTAAGGGGTTTCAGGGTTTGCCACTTGTTTGCGCTTGTGCACTCAGAGTCCATATGCTAATATCTTGGGGTAGATGCAAATGTTTTTCTGCGAAAGCACCCATGGCCAGATCAGTTCAATTCATCGTTTCGAACGGACGCTGCTCCTAGAAGACGAGCGCCTTGGGCGTCTGCATGTAGACCTAGTGGTGCTGTTGATGATGATTCTGATGAGGAGTCTCACACGCCACTGTCAATGGATGATCCAGATAATCGCCGGTTTGTATGGACTGAGCAGCTACAGCAAAACTTTCGTGAGGAGCTTGAGAAGCTCGTAATTCTAGATTATATTATGCGGAATACGGATAGAGGTTTGGATAATTGGATGATCAAGGTTAATTGGCAGACATCGGAGGTTACCGTAGTGTCTCAGCCAACTCAACTCAACGGGATATTCTCATCCCCGCAAAATGGTAGCCTTGATCCGAACACAATTGGGTTGAACACCATACGTTCCGCATCCCCCATGTATCGAGTGCAAGAGCCAATGGTTGCAAGCTCGAGGTCAGAAACCCCTCAACCAGGTGCCGGCGCTACATTGACTATCGGTGCCATTGACAACTCGTTGGCATTCCCTTGGAAGCATCCTGATCAATGGAGGAGCTTCCCCTTTGGGTGGCTCTTCCTCCCGGTGTCTCTCATCGGCCAGCCTTTCTCCCAGAAGACCAGGGAACACTTTCTACCTATCTTGACGTCTGCTAAATGGTGGGCGGAAACTCAAACGCTACTTCGTCGATTGTTTGAGCAAGATTCAGACTTTAAGGAGAGAATGTTCCAGAAGCAGATCGCAGTGTTGAAGGGTCAGGCGTTCAATGTAGTTGAAACCTTGAAAACACCTGACCAGGGTCCTCTAGAATTGACGAGGAGAACGAGGGTCCACGTTTGGGTACGTTGCATCTCTGCATGGAGCTTGCAGCCTGGTGGGGGAGCCAAACAGCAACTGACCGAAATCGCAGGATGATGAAATGGAAGTTCCGGTTGCCGTTCCACTACGTGTGCCTACCACGCCTGACACTAGACGTCAGCGGGAGCATGATCTTGAACAGGGTTTCAACGAACAAGTGGAGATGGATATAGGGGCCGCTGCCTCGTCGGCACCTCTGCCTCGAGAGATCGATATACTAGGACTAGGACTCTCGCCGCCACGTTACGAGATACCAAGTTCGGTGAGGTTGGGAATATCTAGAACTACAAGTATTGGATCTAGTAATGGCGGCGAGCTGAGTGATCAGCAAAGTGCTCTTATTCCTGGTTCGCCTCGATCCGTTGGGGAAACCATCGCCTCCAAATCACCAACGGGACGCGCGGGTATCCGTGGTGGTGTTCCAAGGTCCCCAAGACCGGATCACAAGAGCTTCGATGCTAGCAGTCGGAATGGGTCGTCCAGGAAGAAGGATGCCCCGGGCCTTCTCGACCCTCGAAGGCGGAGGTTCTCGCTGACAGGTGGCCTTGGCGGGGGCCCTCCGCGGAACGTATACAACGATGATGACGCAGAAGGCGATTTGGGGTACTCGGCTGTTGGTGGCAGCGAAGGTGCGCAGAGGAAGGTTATCGTCGAGAGGTTAGAGGCCGTTAAGTCCAGGAATCCGGTATTCACTTGGTGTTAGAAAAGGGAAGGGAAAAGATTTGCATCGGAGTAGTTTGGGTTTTATGTTTTTTCTTTTCTCTTTTTTCTCTCTTTCCCTAAAAGCTGGATTGGTTTTTGTTTTGTTAAATAAAACACAGGGCAGTATTTGAGTTATTTTCCTACCCTCTCTCCTGTCCCTCGTTGCTTGTCTTTTCTCCTTTTTTATTTTTCAAGCTTAAAGTACGGCACGCTAGTATTTTGTTTGGCAATGACGAACTTTCTAGACGTGAGGAGAAAAAGAGGGGGAAGAGAAGGAAGGAAGGAAGGAAGGAACGTGGCACTGGATGGGCTCACGAGGCTTGTTTCCTTCCACCTAACTGCCTATGATGGTGTCAAAATATTATATCTCTCGAGGGGTATCACTTGCTTCCTCAATTTTTTTTCCATCTAAATTGCATTTTCCCTTTCTCCTTCTTGAACTGCACCTGTACGAGTACTGTACCAGGCGATGATCTGCACAATATATAGGTATCATAGTAACCGTGAAGCATTCGAACACAGTGATCAAAAATTTGATAGCAAATTATCTGAGCGCATCTGAGCGCCTGTACTAGGTTCGCTCAGATCATAATCTATTTCCTTACGGAGCTTTAAATTTTCGGGTACTTGGTACCGGATAAACTGGGCGACATAGAGCACAATAATATTATTTATATTATAATAAAAAATTAATTTCACTTTTCACACCCGAAGAGCCATTACCACGCCCACAAGATGAGATTCGAATAACAACGAGTGCACCAGGCACTTCCATATCTACCGACACTGTCCGTCCAGGAACGGACTGTCAGAGCCTTGCACTTGTATCATGCTGCATTGTGCATGTCATACAAAGCACAACCCTACCACCAGACTGCTCGCCTTCCATTCAACTGTTACTTTCCACACTGCTGTTTGAAACCTACTTGCGCGCTCGACTGAAGGATAAGCTCCACGTAGTTTTTTTTTATCTTTTAGATTTACTTGCTTTTGCTCACTCGCAGGTAAGGGTAGCCTTGCTTGCTTGCTTGCTTGCGAGCACAACGCATCTCGTATCATACTTTCTTTTATTTTCTATCATTGGAACGGATGGGTGTATGGAGGAAGGAGGGAGGGCTGATGGGAGTGGGTGAGTGAGTGAGTGGTTGGGGGAGAGTGCTCCTGTGCTGTGGTCTATAATTTATATGTAAAGCTGGCTTTGAGTTTGGTGCATTGAAGAGGTTTACAGGGTAGCGTTCGTAGCATGGGGGATTTGCTCGTAGTGTCGAAGCATTTTAAAGGGAACTGCTGTTGCGTGCCACCCGGATTCGAGGAAAAGGGTCCAAATTTTGGTGGCGTGTAGTAGTTCCTTTTGAAAATGCTTTGACATTACCAATTTGCGAAAACAGGGGTCACGGGTTTGTATGGGCATCCGATACGCATGGATTTATTGCCATATAATTTGCGAACCCGAGTTTTCGGGTGCTTCTTGCCTGCTGTGAGTATGGTAGGGTAGAGGAAGGGCTGACTTGTTTGGCCGGTGGAGGTGGTAGACAGTGGGTCATGTATCTTTATACAGTACCGGCAGACTATAGGAAGTTAAGTAATTCTGGTGAATCGGATTTGAGAGTGTATTGATTGGTGGTAATTTTTGCACTTGTGAGAACATATGCGAATGTGGTGTGGTATATGTAAGGGATTGCATATCTTTGAGTTTTACAGTTTCCCCACTCTTCCCTCCTCCTTCTTATTCTCTTCACATGTTTTTTCTATACACATTTGCTCTAGGGAAAAGGTTGGGAATGAAGCACCAGTGGTGGTAAAAGTGAAAAGATGAATGGGAAGAGAACGAAAAATAAAAGAAGCCAAGGAACTCCCAGAGCCTTACTGCGGGCTCCTATTTGGCAGGCTATTTCAAAGCTGCCTGGAGAGTTTCGAGAACCTGTAACGATTAAAGTGTCAATCACCAGTGGATCAGAAACTCTCCTCGCTCATTGGCTCGCTCTGTCAACGTCACAGAACGCGGGGTCGGAGGAGAGGGGGAGGGGAAGGGGGTTAAAACAAACCTCGAGTTCAATCTTGGCCTCCGCAATATCTTGTTCACTACCGCTTCCGTTGGCAACCCTCTGCGCCTCGGTGAGCTGAGCACGTACTGCCTCGGGACTGAAATCCTCCAGGGGGAAGGCTTCGATGGCGTTTATACTTAGTTGAGAGTCTGGCTGGACGACTGCGAAGCCGCCGGATACTGAATTTCACATAATGCTTTGTCAATGGGGTGGGAGTGGATTGGTGGTTTGTCATTGGGGGGTTCACTAACGGAAGAACTGCTTGCTGCCGGCACCCTCCTCGATGATATCAATTACGCCGGGTCGGAGCTGCTCAATCGATGGGACGTGGTTGGCGAGAATACCCATGTCGCCAGATTCAGCGGGGATGTTGACCTGAATACTGTAACGTAGGGTTATTGGTTAGTTGTGTGGAAGTTCATGATGAAATACGACTCCTATGCTTTATATGCATCCCCCCCAAGCCAACTGGGGAATAAGAAATCATGGCGGGAAAAAACTTACACATCTGAAGCTTTGTAGATAGACTAAAAAGTGAGAACGAAACAAAACTCAGCAAACAAAATCCATTTTCAACGTCTCCAAATGTTTTCAAGAGAGAAACAACCACCCCACCTGGTGAGGAAGCGTCAATGACAACCGAATCTTATCACCCGGTCCCGCGGCCTCGGCGTAGTTCCTGCGAGGAGCAAGAAGTGCCCTGGTGGGCTTCGCTCTGAGGGCGATCCTGCTAGCGACCCTGAAAGAATTCATGTCCCAATTGGTGGAAATTCAGGAGGTGATGAAGAGGTGAGAGTGAAGGGGGTTGACGTTGGGTTTGTTTTGCGATGAAGTGCGATGATGATGGGTTGTTAGCAAGGGGGTAAGCGGAGTGGACGATTTTGGTTTCTGGATAATTCTGCCAAGACTTTTTTCTATAGTACAAATTTGAGAGGGCCCTCTGGCGGGTTTGGGAATTTCACCTTCTTTTCTTCTTCTTCTTCTTCACCGCCTGTTCAACGATATAATCGTGCAATTACTCTCACTCTCTTCGACGAATTATCTTCAATTGCTGATATTCTGATCTATTCTTGATCGCAATGGTGAGTTTAGAGGCTTGGGTGGAATATATGAATTCTCATTGATGGATTTTTTTCGTTTGCTAGGCTACTTCTCTTCGCTCCATCAAGTCACTTGCACCTCTCCTTGACCGCATCTTGGTCCAACGTATCAAGGCCGAGGCAAAGACTGCATCTGGAATCTACCTTCCAGAGTCCACTGTTGAGAAGCTCTCTGAGGCCAAGGTTCTTGCTGTCGGCCCTGGAGGGACTGACAAGGAGGGAAAGAGAGTCGAGGTATCTGTCAAGCCTGGAGACAGAGTTCTGATCCCTCAGGTACATTATATGTCCTACTTCTGTTGCGGTGCAAATTGCCCATTACTGACGGTGATATAACAGTACGGTGGAAGCCCGGTCAAAGTTGGAGATGAGGAATACCACCTCTTTAGAGATCACGAGTATGTCATTTACTTCACTCCATTCAATGCAATTGTTTGGGATATTTGAGACTGACTTGGGAGCAGATTGCTTGCAAAAATTAACGAGTAAAAGCAATTGAACCGTCCGGCTATAAGCTATCCAAGAGGAAAGGGGAATGGAGTTCTGGAATACTGATGTAATTTAGTGACGTGGTCCCGTTCTACAGGATATGAACTGTTGCTCAGTTCGTATTCCCATAGAATAAACTGTATAAATTCGGATCTAATTTTTTGCCGAAATGAATCGAGAATCTCTACTCAGTATCACTTGTTCTGCGGGGATGTCACGAGAAGAGGTTGTTGTTTAGTGCACCTTTTAGTCCGTGTTTCCATTGAGTTCCTTTATCTTCCATGAGCAGTCTTGGTGGTTTTTCTGTTCAAGCCTGTTCCATCGCGGTTTCGCGGTAGCATTGTGTATCAAAATCTGGAGGTGCATTATGACGTCTCGTAATAATATAAAATTCCTTACTAGAGCCGGGGATATTTTAAATGTTAATATCCTCAAGAATGACTGTCCCAGGAACACCAGAACAATCACAATGCTCCAGACCATCGGGCTGTCAGACCGTCGGAATCCGGACTTCGGAGACCGAAACCAAAAGTGATATTCCGTGATCACACCCCACCTTTTTCACTAAGGGAAAAAGAGTGAAAAAAAAAGTGGGAGCCCCACCATGTGGCTTACTGCCACAGCAACCCATGTTCCCACCAGCCACAGGGCACAAAATCCAGGTATTTTTTGAATTCGGCTACCCGTGACCTGACGTTTTCCCTTAACCTCCCCCCTCAAACAATCATCACCGTAATCATACAGAAATACTCAATCCACCGTCAGCAAACTCAGCGAAAAAATGTCTGGAGCAGCAGCTAACGCCGGAAAGTCCGTCCTGAAGCAAGGTGCGAAGCGCGATCCTGAACTTTATGTATGGGAATCCTTCTGTTCATTTGAGCCCCACTTCGCCCCCCATCTCTCCGGTTATTCGGTAGCTGGGGACTAACATGGTGATGGGTACAAGATTCTCCTCGCCGTAATGTCCGGTGCTTTCGGGCTTGCCGGTTATTACTTTGGTAGGTTTTACCAATTGCCGTGCCTGCTGTGAGATATGGGATGGGAGTTTGACAAATTATCGAGCAATAGCACGAAAGCCTACCTCGGCAACATCCGAAGAAGGCCGTATCAATGTTGCCAAGGATGGAATGCCGTGGCATGGTGAGTCAACCGGGGCTTCTGCTAGGGATCACTTCAAGTATGATACTCCTTCCTTCGTTCTTTTATGCTTGGGCTCGATTGTTGATGTGGATTGGAATAACTTAGGTATAAGTACCACCCCGGCGGAGACGCCAGGAACCCGCCCAAGGATGCTCCGAGCGCTTTGCACTCCGTCACCATTCCCAACGTCAGCTTGCCAAAAGTGTGCCTCCTTTTTCTAAATTTGGTATGCAGCATAAAGGCTAATTGGATTCTTAGGAACTTCACGATAAGTACAACAAGTGGGGCAAGGACGGATACTAAACCGTTATATCATTCTGACATGAGCTGCTAGTCCTTGCTAGTGGCGTGTTCTTTTCTTGTATACCAAAATTGATGCGCGAGATTCTATAGAGTGGTCGGGAGCTTCTTGTTTCCTTGTTTCCTTGTTTCATTATTATCCTTTTGGTTCAATGGGGATCGGGGATGGGACCGGTCAGTTGAGAATGCGGATACCCGAGCGGGATTGGGGTGGCTAGCTTTGCTTTTATCCCTATTTCCAGAAGGTCTGGCCTGCTGTGTGGATTTGTGATGGGTAAAGCGCTGTCTCGATAGGCTAGGTAGTCACACAGATTGTTGGAGTTATGGCTTATCGGTGGTCGAGTACAAATTGTGGTGGTTCATAAAACATCACTCGTGGTAATGCGTAGCACTCCGGGCGTCCCGGAACGGTACCCCCCTGAGTTCAGGCGGTTTGCACTCAAGCACTATCCCCGGCGTAATACCGCAGACCCGGCACACCTTATGCTAGCATGGCCCTACTCAAGCATATCGCCCCAAACCCCATACTCACATATGCATATCCTCACATCTTCCATCCCTTTTTTTTTTTTTT
>QLOI01005119.1:0-17934 GCA_003313605.1 Tuber umbilicatum | reverse complement strand
TTTTTTTTTTTTTTTCATGATACGTGCCCTTAATTACCCCAGGCGAGGGTCTCAGGGGACTCGTATGAGCTGAAGAAGGCCTACTCAGAAGCACAACTGGTCTGCAAACACAGATCTCGCACACACATTTACGTCCGTAGACCCTGAGAGTTGTAGACCATAGCTCTCTCTCAATTGCGAACTGCACACTTAACTTACATCCATGCCCGTAGACCTAAGCAGATATATTAGCGATATAACTAGATACTTATGAAGTCCTAGAAATTTCCTACGGGCTATGATTCCTTGGAAGGAGTGATGATGCGGTTCCCCCCCTCGGGCACTTAATCCTATGATAGTGGCCTGCTATGTCTATGTATACCTTCATAAGTACATTTACCAGTGCGATGGGGTGCGGTGAAGTGGGCTGCACATATAGGGCATGATCGAATTCCGGGTTCTTGTTCGAGAAGGTGCATGTTAGTGAAGGGCCTGGATAAGGCAAGGGATCTGGGACGTACAAGTATATGGTAAAATTTTCCCCGTCGGGGGTTGAGTTAGCTGGTACGGGGGGGGGGGTGCTGGGATAAATCCACCCTCGGTGAGGAGTGGAATACTCCGGGCGATGGCGAGCCCCTCGAGCAACGATGGTTTTCATTCTTTTCAGGGGAGCACCGGTACCGGTATACGTGTTTGGTGTTCCTTGACAGAATGCACTGTCGAATCCGCCGTGTCGATAGAAACGCAGCATCGGTGACCCGGAACCTAAGGAACCAAGATCTCCACCACCACATCCGGACAAATATTCCGAACCGGCCCGAAATAAGAAATATGCCAAATATCACATATGCGGCGGGGGGATCAATTACGGGGTATGACTGTGTTTCGGCACTTCTCCGTAGGGCCGAAGAGGTCCTGGTATGGGGCACTTGTGCCCGAACATGCCCTTCCTCGCCCATACCGATCGGCAGCCACCGCCCCGCCGTGGATGGCAACTACGAATCGTGTTATTCTCGGAACGGGAGATCATCGAGGAGTTTTCTCCCAAATAGAGTTTTCCCGAAACAGTCGTAATTTCGGACGTGTATCGTATGCAATCCTGTTTCCTGACTGTCCGGACCGACCCATGCTCGGGTCTAGCTTTGTTGGCGGGTGGTGGAGACCCACAGTTCACGTATCCCCGGACTCCCTCCTGGCTAACCTGCGATTCAACCCTCGCCTTTCTATGCCCGGGAAACAAAGTCCTGCGCGGTAGCGTGTTCCCCAGCGCTGTATTCGGTAAGGCCCTGCTGCCCATACGCATTACCGGGATTCACTGCTATCATGCCTTCCTCCTTTCTTGAGGTTAGCACGGCCTGCACTGCAGTGTCTCCCGGAGCACAGTTACCGTAAGCAAACCCACACAACGCAACGGGCACAAAGGAAACCTCCCCCCAAATATCAATTGATCCAACATCCGAGTGATCCCCCATGACTCCCACCGCAACATCGTCGCACCGCACAATACCCGGCCATCAAAGTGCCCATCACAGACAAAAAAAACTCCTATAATACAATCCCCTCTTCTCCACGGCAGTCTCGCCCTATAGCATATCTCTTACCTTTTTAATTAGCCACCTCCACACGTCGGTAAAAATAGATGCTGTGTCAGATGTGCAGGTGCTGCGTCCTGATGTAAGCGGGAGTCCTCCAATGCCACTCGCGTCCAGTGTCCGTGATGGTTTGCCAGGTCGTGTACGAATTGAGTTTTCCCTTTATACCGTATTTGATTATTCGTTTTGCTGCCCCGCACCGAGCTGTTATTTACCTGACTATCGCTGCTCCAAGTGCCTGTTTGTCCTACTCCAGCTCGGCCGCGGGGGCACTTCCTGCTCCCACAAAATTGGCCATCTCTCTACCACTCCATGTTGCCTACCAACCACTATTCAAGCTGATTATCTTTCTATTTTAAATTACCACTTTCAAGTTCCCCCTCCCGCTGTTTAGCTGCCTCTTACTCCTCCTTGTTGGCTACTTTCTTCGTCCCCTGATGATTCCTGCCTCTCCACCTTCGGATTGACCGCCTCTCTATTCGAATACCCTCATACCCTCCTATAGAAGTTCAGTTATCCTCCCACCTCCTATTCTTCCTAATTACCTACTCTTCCACTTGGCTGTCCTCCTCCCAAGCCTCCTCTTTTACCCCCTTCTACCCACGATCGTACTACTAATAACTTATGCTGTCACGGTGGATGCTTTGAAATACTACAAACGAGCGCGAAACTGAATACAAATCACATATGGCGGAAAAAACCTCATAGAGTAGTGAATAATTGAGTAGATATTGGTAGAGGAGGATATTCTGAGAGGTACAGTACGTGAAGGTGAAGCGTGACATGAAAAGAGGGGTACGAAAAAATAGAGGAGACACCTCACTTGCCACGGTTACTCATCTAAGAGCAGACTAGACTAAACTTAGCCTAGCACAGGTTGACTACGGTACTCGTAATTTTCTGACGTTTGTGAACACGGCCGCCATCTCATGCCACCAAAAAATCTTGAGACTCCGGCTGATTTTTCGCCCATATGCAAGAGCAGTTGTGTTCACAAACGTCAGAAAATTACGGGTACTGAGGACTCTGACTTTTAGCACGAAATTCTAAGAGCGCGGTGCGGCTAAACCTCTCAAATACGCTCCCGCATCCGACGTTTGTTCCTGTCCATCCCATCCTGCTGTGCAGTTGACTACTGTACCGGTACCGGCTATCCACGGAGACCGCTCCGTTAGAAACGGAAGGGGAAAACGGTAAAGTGCCAGTGGCGTAAGCATGACAACGGGTGAGTGGGGTCCCTTTTTTTTTTCTTTCTTTTCGCCACACTTTGTTTTAACTTCAGAGCGAGGGGTAATTTAGCTGGATAAGGATGGCCTATGATACGGTGTTATCGCTTAGTGTTCCTGCCATACTCGTGGTCTAGTGGGGGTGACGTTTGTCAACACAGCCCAGATCCGGGAAGAAAAGCCAGAATTTCGCAGTGTGCAATAGCCGTCATTTCGACAGACATCAACCTACCAGTAGTGGTCTACTCGAGTACAGAACGGCACAGTGCGCAGGTATTTAGACGGCTCGGAGGGCCATCATTAGACTACGTGGGGTGGTGTTGGTGCTGTACCGTACCGGCACTATCATATCGGGCGTACGCCTCTCGTAGCAAGATTATAGCATCACTATTGCGGAGGAATTACAAAACATATGAGGTGCTCTCATCGACCTGCCGGTACTCGCCAGCCGAGCTGTACCAAAGTGATCGGAGCGCACTTCTCGTTGGGACTCCTTTGATGAGCAACGGGATATCCTGCGCCAAAAAAACAGGTGGGAATATCACGAAATACACTGAATAGATCGACAGACGGACTAACAGAAGCCCGCGGATGAGATTTAGCTCGAGTGAGTATCTACGACCTCGAGCTATCATAGATGTGGTGCTTTCGGGAGCAGCATGCCCCAGAAAAGGCATCCAAAAGGAGCAAGCGAGTGCCAACGTCCACACCGAAAGAATGAAATAGAGGGGGCCTTGGGGGAAGTTCCAATCCAATGTTAATCTTCCCATGCATGGGGAATACTAGACGCCCCAGCCAAGAAAACAAGTCTTCGGATAATTTCCCCGCGCTAGAGGCATATACACACTTAGCTTAAGTTGTGATACTTTTTGTTTTTGTTTTGAAGGAGGGGAACAGAAAGCCCGAACAACTAACCACCACCCCCAAGACCAAAAATGTGGGGAGAGGAGGAAGGGCCACTCGAGTTTTGTTCTGCCGGGTTTCTGCTTCCCCGAGAGAGGGGAAAAGACCCTCATGCCACGTAGGAAAAGAAAGGGGAACAAAAGGAAGGGGAAAAAAATTGTAAGGTGGTAGTGGTAAAAGTAGTACTACCAACGAATATCTGAACGCCTGTAAACCCAAACCCGAGCCCAAACCCAAACAAAATAACACAATAAATCAAATCTATCCCGATTTTGGTGTCGGCTCCTGGCCACCATTTTTCCCCTCTTCGCTATCCAAACGCCCCACCGAGCGCCTATTAGTGGAGAAGCCCCTCTGCAGGACTGACTTCGCTGTAGACTTGAACGATTCCATTGTTGATGCCCGCATGAGTGGCTCTCGGTCGGCCAGCGAGACCGAGCTGACATTGATCTTGACAAAAATCATTGAAAAAAGAAATTGCTCTCCTTGGAGATCATAAAGGGGTAGGTGTCGATAACCTTTTTAGAGATTAGCGCCCTTGAATGTTTGATGGGGTACTTTGAGTGGTGTCCTACCTTGCTGAAGAGAGAGGAGTTTCGCAGTGTAGGTAGCGATGAGTGTTCGATCACTCGAATCACCGTCACCTGCATTGTACACTAAGAACCTCACAAATACCAACTCTTCGAATTTAGTCGTGACTTTAAAAACCATTTTCTCCCTGAACAGGGGGTGGAAGCCATCATCCTTCACCACCTTTGTTCGTCGTTTCTGGGGAGCTCCGAGCCCGCTGATACCTTTGGCATCGCTTGAATCAACCCCGATCCCACCTTCAGCTACCGACTTATCCTTCGCCTTGTCATCTGCGGAAAAGACTTCTACTACCACGAATGGATGAAGCCCTTTGTCCTTGTGATCTTTAGGCTTTGGTAATTGCTGCGCGGAAATTATTTCGACAGAAAAGGTTGTAACTTTCTTGTTCTTTGTTAGGGTTGCGGCATTTGCATCGGCAGGTGGGTCGAAAGTAGTCCTGGAACCCCGGAGTTCTTTTGGTTTCAGAACATATCCACCACGATCTTCCTCAGAAGCAAACATGGCCTCGTTGATCTGCAAGCCTAGGTCGTAAGTTTGCCAATTGAGGGCAACCAATTGAACCCCCCGACGCCAGAAACCGATTGGATCAAAATTTGAGGAGTTGACTCGAAACCCAGATGGGTAGACTCGCATAAGGTATCGAACATTGTGTTTCTCTAACTGGACCTTCTTCTCCGGATCTTTTGCGAATTTCTCGAATTTCTTCTCTTGAAAGGAGAACACATGGTTGGAGGTTTTACTTTCTAATGCGGTGCCATAGTCAGCGTTGGCTGGGGAACGTGAAAGGCAAAAAGGGCCTACCGGGCAGCGCAAAGTTTGAAAACCGCTGTCCTCTAGTATAAACGCCTAAAGAACCTAATTCGTGCGCAATCTTCACAGATTCCTGCCTCCTCTTGACCTTGCTTTCGTCTTGGCCTTCAGACTCACTTGTAGAGCTGCTGTTCTCGCTCGGTATGCCGCTCTTAGGGAGGGAGGGTTGATGCGAAGAGTTCGGAAGATTGTTGGTGCTTCCGGCCCGTTTTTCCATTGAAATGAAGTCGTTGTTCAGCATTAGTGTGTCTTGCCTAGAGCTGCCTTTGACTTTGACCAAGATCCTATTCCTTAATACGTCTGGACTTGGTAGAATTAATGTGTTTGTCATAAAAGGCTCTGTAACAAGTGCGTCACCTAAGACGCTACGAAGAATTTTCGCCATCTCCATCTGCTGTTCCAAATCGCAGTGGACTTCTAACGAGAGTATGACGGGAAGGGTTGAAGCAATGAAGGAATACTTTCTGATGGCCGTTATAACATCCAAAAAAAGAATATCGGAGGTGCCGGTGTGGCCATGGGTAACGATTGGTCTGCCATCATCGCCATCCCAGCAGTCGATCTCAACACACCGGCAGCCACGCTTGAGGACGCGTATATAAGCTTCGATTGATGATTCGCCGGCCACCTGCCTACCCAAAAGATAAGTGTTGTGTGAACTGGATATATAATATTCGTTTAGCGGTCGATCGAGTTTGTTGCCGAGTGGCGCGGAGAGCAATGGGGGATTATAAGATGAAGAGAGAAGGAAATCTGAAAATGCGTCCATTGACATCCGGACGGCCCCTTCCTTCTGCATGACCTGCTGTTGAGACGAGGGCGGCCGGGTGAACTTTCGAAAGATTTTGTCAATATACATCGGCTCAGAATCGATGTCTACCTTCTGCTCTTCTTTGAGGAAGGTTCGAAACTCGTCAACAGACATCCCAGCCTTTCTGTCGGTAACCGCATCTTTCCAGATGTCGACAATTTCATCTCTTTGTTTCAGTAACCGAACAAATTCACGAAATTCGGCAAAACTCAGGAAACCGGATTTGTCCTTGTCGGATTGCTTGAACCTGTCTTTCAAAAACTGTCTTGAGCAGTTGACATGTAACCTTCGGCACAGTCGCTCCACATCTTCAAACCCCAGCTTCTCGTCATTCGAATCGGGAGTTTTTGCAGGACACTGAGACTCCATATAGTTTCTCCAGTGAGCGTCAACAAAATTTTCCCCAGGCATTGACAAACCGGCCATCAATTCCGTCCTATACTGCATTACTTTATCCAATGTAGTAGTCCAGAGCTCCAGTATTTCAACGGTAGGTGCAATGACGTGAAGAGTTTTGAGCTTCCCGGCCTCCGGCTCCGTATATATTATGGTGGCCCATTTGTCCTCCACCTCCGAAGAAAGCTGGAATTCCTCTCGATAGTTTCGTGCATCCGCTCCCAGCCTAATCTCCTTAATATCGTCGATATAAAATCTGGATGATTGCTTCGTGGCATCCCAGGTTACTCGGGCAGGATGGGGATCTATGGAAAAAGTTCGTTGGACTTTCTTCTTCCTCGTAACCCTAGTCATTGTTGTTCCTTTCTTCAAGATATCGGGAATCATAATCACAATGGCCCCGATTGACTCATCTGGGTGGGAAGCTTCCACACTGGTGCTCGTTCTCGTTCCGTCTTCTTCTCCCTCAATAGCTTGTTCGTAATCTTCGTCCTCGAAAGGCTCATCCTTCTTTTGTATGCCGAGACGCCCGGTTTCTCCGCCATTGAAGCTGTCGCTTCGAAGCCGTGCAAGCACTGGCCCACTTCGCTCCTCTGAATCTTTCGGGGCGGAGGATGATGCCCTCCTTCGTAATTTATTTGAAACTCTTCTAATTAAGCTTGTTTTTGAGCGTGGTTGAGTTGGCGTTTTGGGAGGATCGGTGGTATGGATACTCGAGGGTGCAGTAGAGGGGGTGGTTGCAGTAGGGGGTAGGTTGGACTGGGGGTCTCGTTGAATGTGGGTAAGATCCGACGAGGAGGAGGAGGTATGCTTTGATCTGCGGGTAGGCCATGTCTTCGGTGACCAGAAACCCATTCCTGCTTGAGAATCGTTGTTTAGAGTGGGAGAAGGGGCGGTAGGGGGGGAGATTAACGATGACACTGAGTTTATCGATTGTCGGTAGGACAGCGGTTCGCTAGAGGAAGGACTGGCGGTAAACTGGGCTTGGAGTATGTTATTGGGCTGGACATTAAAATACTGAGGTTGAATGTGAAGGTCCGTAGGGTGGTGTCGAGGAGGTGATGTTTTCGCCATGTTGAAGATAGGGTGCGACTGTGCAAAAGAGAAGCGTATGATAAGTCCTAGAACTACCAACGGCTGGGAGGCAGGTCTCGGAGGGAGGACAAGAAGGGGGTAATAGTATTTCTACAAGGTCTCTGACAGCGAGCCCCGACGGAGCTTTATGGGGCGTTCCCCGAGTTGGCGGGGGTGGGTCTCAGAGCTCAACAATCGATAGAGGAAATGTGTGAGTGAACTCGCGACCTGTGTGGCCATTGCTCTGAAATCAGCTGAAGAGGTCCCACGTGTACGCCGAATGATCCGAAAGGATGGAGACGCAGCGGATAGAGGAGATCTTACTATACTTTTGAAGCGAAAATATGAAATAAAGTAAAAATATGACGCGAAGGCTGTCCAGGAAGCTCCGGACTCTTTACCTCCGTAGAACCGTGTATCATAGATAGGGAGAGGTATGGTACGGCCTAATGATATATGATATCCTCAAGGCCGAGAAACCAACAGCCAACAAGAAGCCTAGCGCGGAGAAAACAATACAAACTTTTCTTTTGTTTACCTTTGTTTGGTGTCTCCTCCTGGAACTTTGGTCAGGTCGAGCGTTTTTGAATTGTGCAATGTGCAACGCCGTAAAAAAAAAAAAAAAAAAAAAATATGGAGAAACGGATTAAAACGATTGACAATAAAAAAGGAGGAATGGGTATATTATTATTATAATCGTCCAGTTCAGACACCCCTCTCGTTTTCTTCAGCTGACGGTGCCTGGTCTTGGATCAATGAAGAGGGGTTCCCCTCTGGGCACCCACCCACTGGTGCGATGATCTCAACTGAATGAAGACATGGAGCCGATGTCTACCGATTGACAAGCTTACTCCTGTACTCGTAGTCTCTCACTCAAGGACCGGTGGGGTGCCTGTGTAAGCTAGGGAGGTCTGCAGCATCAGCATACCTTATGGCTCTTACGGGGTTCAAGATGATAATGAATGCTGGGGTGTTAGTTGGGGGCGGTGTAGGTTCTGTAAGAAGTAACTCCCAAGGGTACCTTGAGGATATACCGGCAATGTATGATAACTGCTACTCATCTGTCGGATCCAGTATCTTCAAGCAATTGAGAAAAATAAAATAAAATTGAGCCTAAGGCGTTGCCAATCATCGATAATCCATTCACACCAAAAAAAAAAAAAAAACACGAGTAGGGCTGTCATCCTGTATGCGGCTCTGTGGCTGGACGGTTAGACTGGTCTCGGTATCCAGTAAACGTATTGATGCGTTGCCTTGAGTCTTGTGGATCAATTTCATATTATTATCCTAGCTAAACCTATCCTTGTGGAGGGACACATCACACTATATAGAAGCACTCGTACAGTACTCGTAAACCGAAGTTGGGCTACGGTACTTGCCCTTCCATCTCTCAATTTGGTCTAGCCTAGTGCGTCACAACTTACATGCTCTCTTCTGTGTAGCAACCACAGCCTTCGAAAAAGTCTCAAAACTGAACAACTGCTTGCTATCGCCATCGTCCTCCAGAAACCCCACTCTCACTTTCATCATCATCACCATCGTCATCTACTCATCTAAGCAGGCATCCATCATTTCCTCGTCATGGTAATTATTCTCCTTTCACCGCCTACGAGTACTATTTTGTTGCTGTCTGTTGAGATAGCAACTGGTAGCGCCCGTACTGCGGGGTGTTATTCGCTGCTGACGTCCACAGACATCAATCGGCACGGGATATGATTTATCCAACTCTGTCTTTAGCCCCGACGGAAGAAATTTTCAAGTCAGTGCAGCTCTATCTCGCTCCGCTGTGTCCCAAACTGGAGCTCCTTACTTATTTTCAGCGGGGCCACTGTAGGTAGAATATGCTACAAAAGCTGTAGAAAATGGCGGAACAGCGATAGGAATCCGTTGCAAAGATGGTGTTGTCCTGGCTGTTGAGAAATTAATCGGGAGCAAACTGTTGGTTCCGGGAAGCAACAAAAGGATTGCTAGTGTTGACAACCATATCGGAATTGTGAGACCTCCCCTTTCCATCAATCACCTTTCCCTGTTACCTGCATCCCGAATCCCCAATTGAGACTAACGAATGAAACCCTGCAGGCTTGTTCTGGCCTTATTCCGGATGCCCGTCATTTTACCTCTCGTGCTCGCAGCGAAGCATCCAACTGGCGGAAACTTTACCGTAGCCCGATTCCGATCTCCAGCATGGCGGATGCAATGGGTGGTTATGCCCAGGCATATACTCTTTACTCTAGCGTGAGACCGTTTGGCGTCACTGCAATCATTGGTGGTATGGATGAAGCTGGGGGGCCAGGATTGTGGATGGTAGAGCCGAGTGGTGTTGGCTGGGTACGAGACATTCCCTGTTTAAATCTACTTCGGCTTGGGTTTCTAAATGACGCCCAAGCACACCCACCTCGATTCTGACTTCTGCTCTAACATAGGGCTACTTTGGAGCCGCAACCGGTCGAGGTCGTCAAGCTGCTAAGGCCGAGTTGGAGAAATTGCCCCTTCCCAACATCACCGTTGAGGAAGCTGTTAAACAGGCTGCTAGAATCATCTACTTTGCTCACGATGACAACTCAAAAGACAAGGATTTTGAGCTGGAGATGACGTGGGTTAGGCCCGAGAAGGGCTCAGCCGAGGAGGTCGCTACCAGAGGATGGGGGAAACATGAGGAGGTCCCAAAGGAGCTAGTTGCCGAGGCTGAGAGATTGGCCAAAGAGAGCATGGAGGGGGGCGGGGATGAGGAAATGGAGGAGTAGAGTAGGATGCTTGCATTTCACATACTTCCACCGGGGGGTCCTTTAGAATAAAAGCCCGTAAAGCTAGCCCAACCAAAATTCGGATGTTTTCCGGTCATTGAGAAGTGATTGTCAATCCGGGATAGAACCGACTCACCGGGGGGAATCCGGGAGAGCACATGGGTTTCCGTTTTTGTCTTTTGTTTCTGTTAAATCTTTAGTCGTTTAAGGGCACAGATTCTGTATAGAACCACTAGGTTATGACACAAAAACCCAAGGAAGAGCGCTGGTCTGACCCTGGATTATATGCGAGTGGTAGATGCAGACCAATTACAGCGCAGGGCCAGACCATCACAAACAAGGGACCGGGAAGTTTGCCGGAAACTGATATCATACGGCAGATTACAGTGTGCCATAAAGTAGGTGGAAAAAAATAGACTACTCGTATAGACTAATACTATAGTATAGTAAAAAGCCATGCTTTAAGATGCCATATATTCGATAGCTTCCACCCCCTATCAGCCAGGGCATCGCCTATCAATCAACATCCATTCTCCCCTCTCGCATCTCCTTCCTCCTTTGGTTTTTAACCAGGTCCCTGAATTGGGTTTCTAGAATCTTAATAATCCTGGCCAAATCATCCCTAGTGATAGCCAACAGATCCGCTCCAGCCTGCAGCAGAGTCTGCTGCTCAAAAGGTAACTCTGTTGGGATTGAATGCCAAAGGTACTGATCTCCCGGTCTGGTTACAAGCCCTCCCCGATGTAGTTGTGGTGAGGAGTAATTCTCCCCCTGCTTCTGCTCATCCTCATCTTCTTCTGGCTGCTGCTGGGCGGGGTATATCTCGATTTGAGAATTTAGCTCTCGCAGCCTTTCATCCGTAAGGCCGTGTTGCCCCGGTTCATCCGCGGGAGCCCCACTCCGGGGCCGATCACAGGCTTGGTGGACTCCAGCTCTCTCATCCGCCGCGCGACCGGTAGGGAATAAATCGAGTATCTGTTTAGTAACTGATGCGGTTGCAACGGATGAATGGTCGGTCCAAGGCATGCAAATGTAAGCGAGCCTGCCCTGCAAGAACGAACGCATCGAATGTCATATGGAAAAAAGAGGTAGGAAAAAAAAAGAAAGAAAGAAACCGTGCGAATATTACGGTTGGTTGTTGCTCTTAGACTTGTGGGGGAAAAAAGCAAATTAGGGAAAAATTAAAGGAAAAATGGATACCGGTAAAGCCAAATTCAGGAGGAGGAAAAAAGCAATAAAAGAATAACGTACGGGGTGTATTAGAGTCATCCGCCCAATTCTTTTCGAACCAATCCATATATCTGTCCAATTCATCCCCGGTCATGTCGAATACGTCCTTTTCCTCTACGTCGACTTCCAGGTCTTTCCCTCCCCCTCCCCTCCCTATTCCCCCTCCCTCACTTCCTGGTGTGACGTTCCCGCTGAGAAGTCCTCGATGCTCAGCGTTGCCGGTTCGCAGGTACCCATCCCACGCCCTCCATTTCAACCCTGCAGCTGCCGGCTCGGCTGGAGATTTAGGCGTACGTTTTACTCCATCGAGGCCGTATAATAGCTTTGTCGATATGATCAAGAGGGCCATTAAACGGGCTTCGGGCCAATTAGTGACTCGCTTGCGGTGCCTGAGGCCATTCCACGTGAATGGGAGAGAGATCAGGTTTGCGAGACGTTTGAAGCCGTGGTATATTTCCACTTCAACATTATACCGTATTAGGATTTCCTTGATCCATTTTTCGTGTTAGAAGAGGGAGAAGAAAATAAACGTACGAGGAAGACCTAGCGCTTTCATGAATTTGAATACGAGTAGGGTGGTGTTCAAGGGAGGAAATGCCATTCCGAAAGTGACCTGATACATAATTACCAGTCCTTGGACTGTTGAATGAAGCAATCCTAGTGTCGGACGAACCTATCGATTCGCTCACATCAGCCCCTCGCTTGCTCGCTCGGAATGGGGGGAGGGAGACACCCCTGCAAGAGAGAGGGGGAACGGACTCTTGGATCTAAGGCAACGTAATACTCTGCATCAAGCATTTGCTTCATTTCACCGGGGATCTCATTGATGGCCCTCAAGTAGACGATCCCCTGCTCTTCGACCCACCGATGGATATCCCCCAGTGATACCGCAACACCAAGCACAATCAGCCCTAGATAGCAAATCCCCACGGATTCGATCAACTTTGGCCTATCAGCAGCTTTCGGTACCCTCCTCTTCCTTCTCCTCCGTTGTGCACCCCGTGAATTCCTGCTTTGAGCCGTGGACTGCGAGTCGTCACTTGTGTACAAGTACGAAGACTGGGAAGAATACCCTGCCGAAGACCCAATATCACCCGCTCCGTCCGGGTCTCTACCATCACCATATTCACCGTCATCATCATACCTATCTCTGCCTTCTGGTGGATCATCTGCGGTCGCAGGAACTGCAGTGGAGACTTTTTGCAGTTGCAGAGCCCACAGATCCCGAACGACGATCTAGTCCTGGTCAGCCCTACCCGTTTAGTTTGGTTTGGTTGCCGCTGCTCCCGTTGAAGGAAGGGAGAAAAAAAGGAAAAAAAAGTAGCAAATGGAGCCACAGTCAGAAAAAAATACCTCGAGTTCTTTCGGGAAGTGCTTCTCAGACACTAACCAGTGAACCTGTTTCCTAAGGATTAATTGATAGCATTGAAGAAACAACTCAAAGCCCTTTCGACCACGGAGCACTACAATACAATTTTTTTTGGTCAACATTTCCATACCAACCAACCAACCAACCAACCTAGCTTGTGGCAATGAGAGGAAGTCTGTTTGCACCACGACAATTTATCATACCTTTTCCCCGTTTTTCCTTTTCCTGCGTCGCTTTGACAGCTTTGGATCCCTGTGTGACAAAGCCTTCGTCGTCAGCAGCTACTTCGAGCTCTCCCTAATCCTTATTAGCTATCCGTGACACCCCATCTATCCAGAAGCCATACCTCTCTCAAATGCCCATTCTTGCAAAACCACTGTCCATCGTCCAGGTAAAAGAGCGTTTGCTTGCACCCATCGACACCGCAGCGCGAAAAGCGTTTGTGCTCCATTGCCAATCCAATCCGGAAGCACTGTATCTTTTCACGAAAGTCGGATTGGAGCTACAGTAGGAGAGGCCAAGGCAGCCGAGGGCAAGGAGACCCCCAAATCGCCACACTTTAAGCGTAGCGGAAGGCAATTGGGCAGACCGCCTTAGGGCGAGTGCAACCTTCGCGAAAGGTAATTAGGCCTAGTTCGGCGTGTGTGACAATATAAATAATATAATATAATTATACCTGAAATAAATGTTTCTTGCATTCATTTTTAGAAACTTAAGTGCTGATTTAGGCAATCACTAAATAAATAATGTCATTACTATTGCTACTCTTATTATTATAATATTAGTACAAGTTAAGAAGATATTATACTTAAGTGGAACTGGAAACTTGAAGAAGAGAAAAAAGAAAAAGAAGTGATTACAAAGTAAGTAAAGACAGTCATATTTTCTGAGAGAATAGGAATCTAAGTTATACTATCATACTAGTAAATTTCTTTTCTACTATTATGATTTTCAAAATTGTACTTTTCATTTCTATTTAAAAATGTGAATATAGGATAAAACAATAAGGCCCTGTTCGACATGTCACAATATAAAAATATGCTATATTTTTCAAAACAGCATATTTTCTGATAACCACAGCAGGTGAAGTTTAAAATGAAAATAAAATACATGGTCATATAAGCGATACTTATCTCCTAATCATGTGAAAAGGAGAAAGTAATTAGAGGTCTAAGAGATGAAGAGTAGAGGAAATACTAATGTTGCGAAATATTGTATGTCCTGTCCTACAATATTTTGCAACATTACTATTTCTTTTACTCCTTAACTGGTAAGGTGTCAATTACTTTGTCTTTTTCACAAGATAAGGAAATACATATCTGCTATACGACTATGTTGTTAGGCATATGCAATTCCAACACCTCCCTCTGGCCCCGATGTAGGGCCCGGTCGTCGCCTGCAGTACGGAGTAAAGTTGCTAGTTACCAGCAAAATTTGCGAAATTGGCAGCTTCCCCGTAACACCGTATATGTCGTCGCCGTCCGTCCGACCGGAAGGTGTTCGCAGGATATATGAGAAGGGAAGTGGGCACTGCTCATGCAGCTGGAATCCAGTATATGATACAAATGATATCTGCATGAGCAGAAAAGCCTACCGAATCAGAAAACAATAATGCTTCGCGTTGACCGACTATAAATAGTCATAGGTCTGCAAGAACGGACGGGAGTTAAGAAGACGTAGCTGCAAGCTCATCCTCGCTAGGCAAATCAAAGAAGTGATGGAGCACTAAGCCTACCAACTCTACGTAAAGATAATGCAGTCATGCCTCTGTGTTGTCACTGTTGTCTGATATTGAGACTGATCACCTCAGTAACAGAGGAACGACTGGTATGTTCGCAAATTGGGTAGCATACTCAGACTAAGTTAATATGGTAAAGGCATCGTTTACTTCCGACTGGCGGAGTCTCGCAAACCCTCAGGAAGACGAAGTACAATAAGCTGAATGACCAGAAGCGGGGAATTATTCAGGGTCTATGAGTGTTCGCACTTAGGATTGATAAGACAAAAGACTAGTAGTTGTTGCGGAGATACTTAGTTAGTATAAGTATTAGATGTACCGGCCGTGGAAACTCACGCAGGATATAAATATAAGAGTTCCTCCCCAGCTATTAGACAGACAGTAACGGAGAAGAGATCTTATCAATATAACAAGTTATTATCTACATTTCATACTCTTAGTAGTTTTAGCGAACCGAGTATTAGCGATTATTATTATTACGAAGCCTTCCTGACATCACTCCGTTATCGAACAAATTAATGCTTAACCAAACTCTACCGAGCTCTGAGTTGGTTGCCCGTAACACTATATTGATAGTCTCTCTGTCACTGAGACATGATCGACACAAACGGTGTCAAATGATCTTGACAATACTTCCTATCATTCCTTGTTACTATTTTTTCTTCATCTTAGGGAACACACCGGCTACACAGCACGTATCTGAACCTCTTCCCGGGTACTTAACGACCCATAAGGACGAAGACGATTACGACGACTTCGAGCCAGACAAGCAGGGTAGCCTTCCACTAGCTTGTTCTATCGAACCTTTAGTAGCCAGATACAAGGAAAAGAAACCCAAAACGGTGAAGCAGCGAAAGACACATCGGGCCGTGCAGTCGCAGAAAGAACTTATCTGGAAACATCCTTTCGGTGAAATCGTTCTTAACTTTGATGACAAAGTTATTCCTTGTTAGGCATTTGCAATTCTAACACCCCCCTCTGGCCCCGATGTAGGGCCCGGACGTCGCCTGCAGTACGGTGTGAGGTTGCTAGTTACTAGCAAAAATCGTGAAATTGGCAGCTTTCCCATAACACCATATACGTTGTCGCCGTCTGTCCGACCGGAAGCTGTTTGCAGAATATATGAGAGAGGTAGTGTGCGCTGCTCATACAGCTGGAATCCAGTATATGATACAAATGATAACTCCGTGAGCAGAAAAACCTACCGAATCAGAAAACAATAATGTTTCACATTGACTGACTACAATTAAGTCATAGGTCTGCAAGAACGGACGGGAGTTAAGAAGACGTAGCTGCAAGCCCATCCTCGCTAGGCAAATCAAAGAAGTGATGGAGCACTAAGCCTACCAACTCTACGTAGAGATAATGCAGTCATGCCTCTGTGTTATCACCGTTGTCTGAAATTGAGACTGATCACCTCAATAACAGAGGAATGACTGGTATGTTCGCATTTGGGTGGTATACTCAGACTAAAGTTCATATGGCAAGGGCGTTGTTTACTTCTGACTGGCGGAGTCTCGCACACCCTCAGGAAGACGAAGTAAAATAACCCAAATGACCAGAAGCAGGGAAATTATTCAGGGTCTACGAGTGTTCGCACTTAAGATTGATAAGACGAAAGAATACTAGTTGTTACGGAGGTACTTAGTTAGTATAGGTATTAGATGTACTAGCCGCGGAAACTCACGCAGGATATAAATATAAGAGTTCCTCCCCAGCTATTAGACAGACAGTAACGGAGAAGAGATCTTATCAATATAACAAGTTATTACCTACACTTCATACTCTTAGTAGTTTTAGCGAAACGAGTATTAGTGATAAAAACACGATGCCTTCCTGACACGACTCCGTTATCAAACACTTAAAATGCTTAACCTTACTCTACTAAGCTCCGAGTTGGTTACCCATAACATTCCTACACCTCTGGCTTAAAAAGCCTCTCGTGGGTAGTAACTGCACGTCATGGAGAAAATACGATATCACTTGCGTAGGATACGCCAAAAAAATTAAGGATCGTGGGATAGATCCTTCCACTGTCAAAATCCTACGCGATACAATTGTTAAGGAGGGTTGGACCCCTGAACGATTCCTTTTCTACCACGAAGTCAACGATTCAAAACCAAGCCCAGCAACTTACTCAGATATGGCATTAAGGATTATAGGAGAAGACAAAATCATGGGAGAAAGCTTAGACGATGATAGAGTTGACCATGTTTCAACTACAACGTCGGAACCACCATCGGTTCCTGGAAGTTATGTTCCAAGCCGAAGCGGAACCCCTGTGGTACGGCCCCCATCAAGGGTTGACAAAAGGCGATCACAGTCCAGGTGTAACGGGGGCTCCCTGTGGGAAGATGGATCCCAAGGATGCGGCCGTACCGAAGCTTTATTCGTACGCAAAGTGAAGAACAAATATGTAAAAGAGAAAACCTTAACGGTGAAACTTAATATCGTTAAGCCGCAGCTTTACTCAATAAGTTCTCGAGAGGATAGTTGATCGTCTTAGGAGAAGAGGTCTCACATATACTTAAGTAGAATTATATTGCCAGCTCCTCTCCATCACTCCTAAGCTCACCACCATCACGAGCATGCCCATCTCCTCTGGGCCTCGGGCTAACATTCTACCGAATGTTTTGCCGGCTCTGGTAGTTCATTATCTGACGTGAAGTGTTCATGCAGTATCCTGATACATGCAATCAACTGCAGGAGAAAAACTCTTCATATCGCTGTCCTGTTAGTGGCGGACTAACAGGTTACTGATAAGCTAGTCTAATATCGAACTCGCTGTCCCATTCGTATTCGTCTATGCAGGTCTCGTAGATAACCATTCAATGGTGCCATTACTAGTACGTTTGGCAAGTCTATCGTCTTCTACTGTCTTCGATACGATAGCTTGGTCTACGGACTCCTGTGATGAGATACTTAAGTCATTGGCTGATACAGGCGCTACCCGTAGCCACTGACGATAAACACCTCAATCAAGACAAGACAACTACGATCTAGAGCTCGCTAACAACCTCCAGATATCTTACAGTCTTTCGGAGACATACGGGAGTCGAAGGTCTACCACTTAACCGGAGGCCTCCCGGGCTTCCGGTATACCTTACATACCTACCACCGTAGGCTTATAAGGATCAGTGGTGTATGCACCCGAGAATCACTTCTCGTGTAACCATTCGATTGCCCCATGCCCTCTCATATATCCTGTGAACAGCTTCCGGTCGGAAGGACAGCGACAACGTATAGGGTATTACGCCGCCGTCTTCAATCATAGGCTTTTACTAGTAAACCAGCAACTTCCCTATAGTTGGTCCACGACGCATTGTCTGTACATTGGGGCCAGAGGGGGGTGTTGGACTCAGATTTCTCAATGTTCGCCCAGGGCAAGATTTTCTTCGGTTCGTAGGTCAACAACGGATTACCCGATTGAGCCCAGATTCGAACCTCCTATATAATCTTGCGTAACAAACA
>QLOI01005101.1:0-28280 GCA_003313605.1 Tuber umbilicatum | reverse complement strand
GGGGTTGGGCGGGAGGGGAGGAAGTGCTATCCCAGACCTAGATTAAGTCTGATGATGAGGACGTCAACATGATGAAATTGCAGGATTCCGATGAGAACTGGTTCCACGCCAGCACCCAGGAGAATAGAGAGCGCTTGCTTGGGCAGGCTATGATCCCCAAGGACTTCTTTTCAAGTTCGGAAGACCAGCAAGGTGCCATTGAGCATATTGTTACCAGGTGGAAGCGGTTTCTTGGACAATGCTTGCATTACTGTTGATCTTGAGGCAGCAGCGAGGGAAGACACTGCCAAGCAAGGAATTGATCTTGAGAAAATGAAGAAGATTTGCCGCAAGATTGACCGCCTTGCGCTCCTTACTATGACCAACATGCGGTTCCCAAAGCGTGTGAAACAGGAGCCCGGGAATGATTTTCTTTTTTACTATCTCTTAGTTTTGTTGTGTTTCAACTTTTTCCGTCCTCCTGCCTCCCTCTTTGACCGTTCCCCCTGCCCCAATCTTTGCCGGTTCTCCTCACGTCTTCTCACCTAAGAGTAGCCCCCCACTACTATATTCTGTACTCTGACCCCTTGTTACATCCTATCTTGTTCAAAACTCTCCTTTGTAGATAATAATAGGCGCATTGCGTGACGTTGCCTTTTGCCGCATATTGCGTATTACCTGAAGCGGCGATAGTTCATAAGTACCGAGTAATGTCACCACATACATTGCGGCCAACTACGTAGGGCAAAATTTATAAGCCCATATTCATACGCCCAAAGCCATATGCCCAAACCATACTCACAAAGATATTAGCCTAAGGCCATGCGCCTAAAGACATACGCCCCAAGACCTACACCCAAAGACATTCGTACAAAGCATATGCACAAGACATATGCTCAAAACCATACGACCTTATTCATACCAAATCCATAAGCACTGTAAGGTGCTATTCAAATCCAACACTACCCTATCACTAGTATAACCACAGAATCCAAACAGTCACAATAATAAGCCTATGTATTTGGACAAGCTAGTTCAGGCTGCCTGCCGGATAGAATTCTATCTCAGAGTCAAACTCAGAATCAACAATGGCACAATGAACAACACCTCTAATAACTCTACTACTCATACTTCCACTCCGCATCATTTTCATTGAATGGACGGTAGCCCGAATGTATATTCCTGCCTTGAGGGCAACAAGAATCTCATCCTATTCTGCATCATCACAATCCATAAATCCTGATGTAGCTGCATCTTTTCCCACTTGCTCTCATGCATTTTGGTTCCCAACCAATACAGCCTATCCAATACTGGAGTATGCATTCTAGCCTTCAGATAATCCATCACATCTGCCACATAGTAGTAGGAACAAGATGTAAGGTGTAGGAAATGTTGAATAGTTGACTTACAAAAGAATCGTATTACTTTATGACTCCAGGCAACTGAGTAGAGAGAAGAATGTGAAAACAAGGTTGGTCCAAGGTCACTATAGTTGTCCAGAGAGCTCTGGGGAACATTCTTGATCTCAACAAAGTTATGGTCAGTCGGAACACCGACCTTTGCAGGAAGCTGTGGAAGTGGAATAACATCTAGTTTGGTGTATCCTAGTAGACCGGTTCCAGTAACAATATGGTTCTCGATACTCTCTATGATTTGAATGGTGAGACTGGATACTGAGGTTGTAGAGTTGTAGTGCTTTGGTGGTAGGGAAAGGAGTTTGAGATAAAGATATACTATAAAACAATTGGTAGCGACGGGCGGGAGGGTACTCGAGAGTAGCAGATGAACTCTTGAACGGGACAAGGGTGGAATAATCAGCAATCCAGACCTGGAAGCTGTGTTTAAGCCCAGCCACTTATATATTGAGCTAATCTATATCAAGTTTGACAGTACAACCAAAGAACTTATTATTTATGTAAATTTACAAAAGCCAGCACGAGAAGCTATGACTCAGAACCCAATTCTGGGACCAAGCGCTAGGTCATTTTTCCCCTCACCACGTGGCGGTTGGGAGGACACTGCTGAAAGATTTCCAATCAAGAGACGAGGCCTTTAATTTCATAACCCAAATCGAGCGTTTGTATGATGACCCTGAATTCCAGTGTTCTAAGTTCCGACATTCCTGCTATCTGCCCACCTCTAACCAATTTGACTGCCTTGCCTCTGTTTGTCCACTCGGATCTACATAATTTTAACTGGTATCGCCGCACAATCTATGATGACCGGCTATTAGCCCAAGGTATCTCTATATCTCACAATTAGCTTTTACAGTAGTGGTAATATAGGTATAAGTTCTATCTTGGACAGAACATAGTAACAGAATAAAGAAAAAGAAGTTGACAGTCTTTCGGTCAAAGGATACGTGAACCATGTCGACTGGTTTGTTTGGACTGAATATCCTGGTCTTAAAGTCCTGAATTGGAACTGGCTCACGTGGCAGGGTAGTCATTGTTACAGATACCAAGAAAAGAGCGGATAGTGATAGGTTAGAGATAGCTGTCTTGTAAGTTCATGGGGAGTGGTGGCTAGGTAATGGGCAGTCTTGTTACATCGGACGGGGTTTAAATACAGGGGTTATAATGGGGAATGACAATTGGTCACTGAGAATGCACAACTGAGAGAAGTACTATACTACATCATATTTCTGCATCAACTCTGGTTAATTCGAATTGCTTCGAATCATTGTGAGGACCCCCGAGAATTCTGGCGGGTAGATCTAATTGGAAAATTAGGTTGCCGGGTAGAATGTAGGCATTGTATGAGAGTACGCCCGAGGGATTAGTGAATTCGGATAAATGCTCAAATATAGTTATGTTGAATTATATGCCACTTAAGTAGGTGTTTTGACCACAACTGCGGATTCAGACTAGGATAAACTTAGCGCTCATTCAAATTTTATCCTCTATCCAACTGCCAATTTGTGTAGTTCCTGCCGAGCTCCATAGCATAATATTTACGAAAGAATGTATACCTGATCATACGCACAAAAGTTATACGCACAAATTATACTCCTAAAAGCCATATGTACAAGTCATACATACGAATCCATATCATCAATTCCCACAACTATTGGTACACTCAAAAGATGCATATGCAGGTAAATAGAGTCACAGAATAACATTCAGGCGAGGTTCTTAGTTTAGTAGCTCAGACAGTATCTTATAACAAAGGTTCATTGCCTAAATCCATAAATCTTTTTGTAGGAGACATTACAATCGAAAGACTACTATTACAACAAATACTAAAAGTCACTTCAAATCAGGGGGCAATATCTTGTTATTTTGATACTTAAAATGTCTTCAGAACTGGAATCCTCCGCAGCTGGCAGCATACATTCCCACTATAACAGCGAACAGGCCCACTACTGCCGGGGTGTAAGAAGCCATAATTCATTTGTTCGGATACGCGAAAGCCCAGCCAAGGACCAGTGTTCATCTCCATATCTGCTATCTCTTGTGTTACGGGTAACGCGCTGAGACATCTGTAGAGAAAGGTTAAGTATTTTAAGTGTCGATAACAGAGTAGCGTCCGGGAGGCGTTGTGAATTAATCACTGATACTCATTTCGCTAAGACTACTAAGAGTAAGAAGTGTAGATAAGAACTTTTTATATCAATAAGATCTCTTCTTCGTTGCTGTCTATCCAATGGCTAGGGAGGAACTCTTATATTTATATCTCACGTGAGTTTCCACAGCTGGTACGTCTAACACCTATACTAACTAAGTACCCCTGCAAGAACTACTAGTCTTTCGTCGTATCAATCTTGAGTGCAAACACTCGTAGACCCTGAAAAATTCCCAGCTTCTAGTTATTCGGCTTATGTTACTTCGTTTTGCTCAGAATGTGTGAGACTCCACCAGTCGGAAGTAAACGATACCTTACCCCTATCAACTTAGTCGGAGTATGCTGCCCAAATGCGAAGATACTAGTCATTCCTCTGTTATTTGGGATGATCAGTCTCAATATCAGACAACGGTAACAACACAGAGGCATGACTGCATTATCTTTACATAGAGTTGGTAGGCTTAGTGCTCCATCGCTTCTTTGATTTACCTAGTGAGAATGGGCTTGCAGGTACGTTTTCTTAACTCCCGTCTGTTCTTTTGAACCAATGACTGATTGTAGACGGCCAACGTGAAGCGTTATTGTATTCTGATTCGGTAGTCCTTTCTGCTCACGCAGATATCACTTGGATCAGATACTGGATTCCAGCTGTATGTGCAGTGCACACTACCTCTCTCATATATCCTGCGAACAGCTTCCAGTCGGACGGACAGTGACAACGTATATGGTGTTATGGGAAAGCTGCCATTTTTATCTTCTTTGCTGGTAACTAGCAACTTCTCACTGTACTGCAGGCAACGTTGGGGCCCTCCATTGGGGCCAGAGGGGGGTGTTGGAATTGCATATGCCTAACACGAGCTCCCTCATCAAAAAGCTTGTCACTAGTCTTTTATTCCTTAATTTCCTTTATCCAATCTAGAACTCAGTACCATAGGGTAAAAAACCTTCCCCGTTTGCTTGTCCACGGCAGGAAAACCTTTTGTACTATTCTACCTCTGCCATACCTGGCATTTCCTGGTTTTCTCTATGAAAAATCTCCACCCACTCCAGTGCATGTTCCATGCTTTCTGGTGGTTCCCAGGTGTTCTCATCCTTTGACCAACCGTTCCATTTCACAAAATACCTTAATTCACGCATCCGAACATTCCGACCGCAAACTCTCCTAGCGTAAGCGATTCTTTCAGACCTCTCTATCTTTTCAACCTTCCATTCCAAATCTACCTCAATTTACTCAGGTGGTCGTGGGGGTTGCTCTCGCCCTGCACGAGATGAGGCTCCGTAAGGTTCCTGTAGTGATTCAAGAAACACCAGATTGATATGCCAGCAGTCCCAGATATTTAGTTTGTAGGATGAACAGCCTCTTTTCCCCTGGATTTCAAACGTCCCGTAAAGTTTGTCCCTCAACTTTTTAGATGGTCGTTTGCGTTGGATATTTTTTGCATTTAACATCACCTTATCGCTAATTTTTATATCTGGTTCTTCCATCACCTTTTTATTATAATATTTGCTCATGGCTTCCCTGCTACATTTGAAGGTTTCGGCTACTTTTTGGTGTATCATTTTCATCCGGTGTGCGTCTATCGTGGCTTCTGGATATTGAACTTTCCTTTCCTTTATCCATTCCGTTTGTGGGTGGTACCCATAGTTTGTGAAGAATGGTGACATTTTATGTGCGTTTGTGGCTGAGTTATTGAATGCATGTTCCACTAATTGGAGCAGTTGGTACCAATCATGCTGATTGTAGTTGACAAAATTTCGCAGCTATCCTTCCAGCACTTGGTTGGTCCTCTCGGTTTGTCTGTCTGTCTGTAGGTGGTACGCGGTTGACATTTTTTGCTTTGTTGCCAACTACTTAAACATTCATTCCCAGAACTCTTCGGAAAACTTTGTGTCCATGCCCTATGAGATCTCGGTTGACAATACATGTAGTGTCCATACTTTCAGAAGGAAGAATTTGGCTACATCCTTGCGGGTCGCATTTTCGTGTAGTCCGATGAAATGGGCCATTTTGGTGAACCGGTCTACTACGACAATGATTTGTGAGTGTCCTTATGACACTGGTAGATTTGTTATAAAATCAGTAGATATTGACGCCC
Source organism: Tuber umbilicatum (assembly GCA_003313605.1). NCBI lineage: Eukaryota > Fungi > Ascomycota > Pezizomycetes > Pezizales > Tuberaceae > Tuber > Tuber umbilicatum. The sequence goes on along the minus strand of QLOI01005101.1, from coordinate 22,641 downwards.
AAGCCATGTAAGGGACTTATAGAGGTTGTAACTACCCATACTAAGTGTGACGTGGATATTTATTGTGTTGGCATTCGGCGCAAGATCGTATGTAGTCATTGATCCAGTTTGCTAAACCTTACAAGTAGAAATCTCGCGAGATTATTTGTGGGGTTTTTTCTTCTCCGAAGTCTCCTGCCACATTAGAATCATGGCATCCTTTCGCGACTACCGTTCACAGCTCCTCATTGTCCGCTAAGCATTGCCGGATTTTGGAGTATAGGAACCCTTTGACCGTTTTCCATTGTTTTGGTACCATCTCCCCATCTCGTTCCAAGGCTTCTAACTCCCTTTTTCGTTCTTTCCACTCGTCGTCTTGCTCTGCAGCAACTACAACTTGGTCAAGAAATTCGGTAGCAAACACCTTCATTTCTATCTGTGATAGAGTGGAGTTTGATATCAACACTATTTCCTGTCTTGACTGGGGGCTATGTAGTTCGTCCATTTTTTGGAAATCTTTATTAGTTTCGGCATCCTCTTGCAGTATACTTTTATAGTCATAGCTGTTTCTGTTTCCAGCATTCGTGTTGTAATCCAATCAGTTCTTTCAAACCTTTGGCCTGTGCGCTAGGTTCGAACTGACTCCTTGACCTACATCAATTCGCAGCTGTCGATTTGGGTCACTATCGGCTGCGCTATCCGGTTTCCTTTACGTATTTGATAGTCCTTGAAGCTATAGTTTCCCAACAGTACATTGAGTTTGCCTGTATAATATGGATCAATGACTCTGGCCACAACCTCGTCTCCATCCTTACTCGCTAGCCCACTGCGAGACGTGATTCTTCCGTAAGTTCCTACTGGTAGACTGACAGCTGAGCTAATATCAACCAGCAGTGGTCCTTTTCCCCAAGTGGGACATCGTTTAATGCATACAGGTTGTGACTAGCTGCCATTCTTGATCCCTTGGTTGGTATTACGGCTGCTTTGCTCAATTTCTTAATACGTATACTGTGCACCTTCGGCAATACTTCTTCTATTTCTATCCCTTCATCTTCCGCGCTCTCTGCCGATGTCAAAAATATTTTCAAATGTTCTAGATTTAAAATAGACTGTTTGCTATACGCAGGTCCCTCCTCCAGACGGTACTACGGCTGTCTACTTAAGGCGTTAGGTTTTCCTCCTCTTTTACCCGGTCGGGATATGATTTTGAAATTATACTCTGCTAGTTCTTGTGCCCGATGGATCTGCCTTCTATTGCATTTCTTTGTTATGGAAAAAGGTTGCAGATTTTGTTGGTCCTTATAAACTGTAACGGGTTTTCTGGTACATAAAAGGTCATGTCTCCATTCCTTGAATGCTTCCATTGATGCTAGTAATTCTTTATCAGAAATTTCGTCCTTTCATTCGGCGGAGTTTAATTTTCGCGAATGGAACACCACCCGGTGGAGTTTCTTGTCCTGGAATTGTGACAGAACACAACCGTGTGCGAAATTGCTTGCATCTGTTGCCTCAACTGTGCCTAGCGCATAATGGAAATGACAAAGTGTTGGTGCATAAAGGAATTTTTCTGTTAAAAATTCAAAGGCCGTGTTCTGTTCATTGGCCTAATAAAAGTTTTTTGGGACACCTTTTAAAGTTTCCGTGATTGACTTGCAAATCGCGCAGAGATCTTGAATGAAACGACCGTAAAAATTGGCAAAACCGATGAAGACTTGGACTTCCTTAACTGAAATGGGCATCTTCCATTCTCTTATGGACTTGACTTTCCTTTCGCTCATTTCAACTCCCTCGTGTTAGGCATATCTAATTCCAACATCCCCCTCTGGCCCCAGTATAGGGCCAGGACGTCGTCTGCAGTAAAGTGTGAAGTTGCTAGTCACCAGCAAAAATCGCGTAATTGGCAACATCCTCATAACACCGTATACGTCGTCACCGTCCGTCCGACCGGAAGCTGTTCGCAGGATATATGAGAGAGGTAGTGTGCACTGCTCATGAAACTGGAATCCAGTATATGATACAAATGATATCTGCGTGAGCGGAATAACCTGCCAAATCAGAAAACAATAATGCTTCGCGTTGACAGACTACTATTAAGTCACAGGTCTGCAAAACGGACAGGAGTTAAGGGGACGTAGCTGCAAGCACATTCTCGCTAGGCAAATCAATGAAGCGATGGAGTACTAAGCCTACCGACTCTGCGTAAAGATAATGCAGTCATGCCTCAGTGTTATCACCATTGGCTGAAATTGAGGCTGATCACCTCCGTGGCAGAGGAACAACTGGTATGTTCGCATTTGGGCAGCATACTCAGACTAAGTTCAAATGGCAAAGGCATCGTTTACTTACGACAGGCGGAGTCTAGCACACCCACAGGAAGAGGGAGTAAAATTAGGCCGAATAACCAGAAGCAAGAAATTATTTAGGGTCTATGAGTGTTTGCACTTAAGATTGATAAGACGAAAGACTAGTAGTGGTTGTAGAGGAACTTAGTTAGTATAGATATTAGATGTACCGGCCGCGGAAACTCACACGGGATATAAATTTAAGAGTTCCTCCCCTAGCTATTAGACAGACAGCAACGGAGAAGAGATCTTATCGATAAAACAAGTTATTTCCTACTCTTCATAATCTTAGTAGTTTTAGCGAAATGAGTATTAGCGATGAAAATACGACGCTTTCCTGACCCGACTCCATTATCAAACCTTAAAACGCTTAACCTTACTCTACTGAGCTCTGAGTTGGTTACACGTAACACCTCGGCACTGACATGTAATAAAGAATTTCAAATTCTTTGACCTTAAATGTTGATTTTTCTAGGTTGACTGCTGGCTGGTTTTCTTTTAGTTTCTGCAGAACCTTTTTAACCAGCTTACTATGGTCTTTGTTGTTTTCCGAGTATATCAGGATGACGTCTAAGTAGACACCAACTCCGAGGGCTAGAAATTCATGCAGTATTTCGTGCATCATTGATTGAAAAGTAGTCGGCGCGTAAAGTAATCCGAAAGGTATTACCTTGTACTTGCAGTGGCCGTAACGGCAACGGAACACTGATTTCCATTCGTCTCTTTCCCCTATTCATACCATGTAGTGCCTCTTTTTAATGTTAATCCAAGAGAAAATTTGGGATCTTTCTACTTGATATCGGAGTTCCCTCCTGATAGGTATTGTGTATCTTTCCGCGATGGTCACTGAATTCATACCTCGGTAATCGACTACTAGTCATAGTTTGCCATCCACCTTTGAAACGAAAAGAATAGGAGCGCTGGCAGGTGATTGACTTGGTCGAATTTTCCCTTGTTGTAGCATTTTATTGAATTATTTTCTAAGTTCCTTTAGTTGCATTGCGACATCGGGTAACTTGGGCACCAAGGCAGTTCTTCCTCTTCCTTAATTCTGATGGCGTCACCCCCTTTTCTCCAAGGGAGCATTTGGGTGGCAACTTCCTCCTCGAATAGTTGAACATAATCCTGGTATTGTATGGGGATTTTTTATATGATGTTCTCGACCGGTTGGTCCTTACAAAGTGTTCGTCCTATGACTTGTGCATTTTGATTGAAGACTACCGTCTTGTTATATTCACACATATCTTCCAATCATTGATCAATTTCCTGGTCTGGACATGATTTTTTGGAAAAATACCAATACTTCGCGCGTTCAATATTCTTCATGGAGTGTTCCTTACACTACACGAAAGGAATAATACAGTCGTAGTTTCCCTCATTTGCGATTTCACAGAAGATTTCCGATCGGTGGGAGTTTGTTCCAATCTTTAATACAATTGGGGAAGTAAAATGTTTTCCGCCGCTTACAGTGGCCGAGCCATCGAATCCTAAGATTTTCGCAGGATTTTGTCTTGTTTTATAAGGAATATCGTATTCTTGTACGAGGCAAACGTTAATTAGCAAGATATTAGAACCAGAATCTAATAATACGCGCACCAGGATTCTTTTTGCTTCCGTCTCGATCAGTATAGTACCTGCTAGGCAGTTGTATCGTCTGCGTCGAGGTATCTTTGCTTTCTTTCCAAGTTCGACAAATGTACCAGCTTTTCGTTTTTAAGACATTTTTGTGGATGTTTGAGACCCGGCCTGCATAGATTCGGTCAATTAGACCTCTGCAACCAAACTAGTTCATGTTAGCCTTTTCCTTAATAGGGTTATTATCTTGGTCTTTGGCGTTTCACCAACACTTGTAGAGAGAGCGAGCAGTTACCGGGATGCATGCTCCTTTTCCATCCGAAAATTTTGCTCATCAGGTGGCCTACTTGTACTGGTCTCTACACCTTGCCTAAGGGTTCCCTCTCATGCTGCCTTTACTACCTGCATATGCCGTCTGGGTGGTATCCACGATCATCCAGATAGGTACATAGTATTACCATCGGATTCATAGGGCTGGCGATTATCATATTCTATCCTTCCCACGCTTGTTCTCCACTCTCATTTCATGAGATCATATCTGTCACAGAATTCATATGTTGGTACCATCGAATAAATTCAAGGGAGACTGTATCCGTGAGAAGAAAGTCTAGAGCCTTGTCCCAAGTGCATCTGACAATAGCTCTTGAGTGAAGTATGTCTAGTTACTCCCTAGGGTCATCTCCCTCGCCCCTACTGACTCTCCCTAGTATGATTTCTCATGACCTCGTTTTAATCACAAGTTGGTCCTTATCGGAGACCTTTGAGTTTCCGGAACACTGGTCCGACTACCATCATCCTTTTCCGTGGTAGATGTGTCGGGGGTCCTTACCACCGGTGGTTGGGAGAGGTGTTCCTCACATTGTTTCTTCGATCCCGCTAGACCTACTGGCCTATGGGAGCACTAGTTGTATAGACTACCCGATCACCGTCGCAGTCGGTGCCTTATTTCCTTAGTCCTCCATTTCATGATCCGAAAGGTTTTCCCAAACCTGTGTTGGTCTTTCGATCTGGGCGACTTGTGCCTTTTGTGCTGGTGGTTGGTTTCCATTAACCAAACTCACGCGGGAGGCCCTTTCTTGCGTTGGTGATCATTCCGATCCTCCTTTCGGATACCTTTCGAAGGAGCCCATTGGATTGCTGTGACTTGCGCTTTCTTCCAGCAAGTTTTCCATTCATGATTTATCAAACCACACTGTGTACACCCTTTATTTTTTTTGCTTTCGTTAATGAGGTTTCGCGGAATGTCTTTGCCCATTTTCTCCCATTCCGTGGTGTTTCCTAATTTATCAGCCTTATTCAACGTTGTGGTTCTACCTTCTTGTTTGGTTGCCTTACATGCTGCGCGTTCTGCTTTGGTGTAGTGCTGACGTTTTTTTATGGTTTTGGTTCTACCCCTTTCCTCTGCGTGGTCCTTTCTTTTCGTCGTCTTGACCTAGCCTTCTCCTGTGAAGACTTGTTGGTCACGCTTCCATTCTTCATATTGTTCACCACATTCTCTTAATGCACTTAACCATTCCTCATGGAGATCGTAATTTTTCAAGGCCAGTCGTTCCAGTATTTGTAGTGGTTTCTTTTCTTCCCACATTCTTCGCCACCCTATACCTGTTAAATGCACCTTGATGTTAAGGTTCTTTAATTTTAATAGTAGAGTAGGAATCTTCCCCTCGTAGTTAACCTTATCCATATCCCGTAGTGCCTCTCGATCTTCTGCCATCCTGGCATATCGGTTGTTGATTTTCTGTCAGAAACGTTGCTAATCAATAAGCCCTGCTATTATTTATGGCCTAACTCGCCTCTCATGGCGCATCGATAACAATTTGTGAAGTTCGTGAGATTCTGCTCCTTTGTCCGACTCATGGCATATTATGTTCTATACATGTGTTTTTCCCAATGTTGCAGCTTTCGTCAGGAATTATCTTCACATTAGAGTAACCCAGTTTGGACGTTTTGGTAGTCCTTTGCTTCCAAGATTTGCGGTGGTGTGATGTCTCTCTCTCTAGCACCGGCCAGTCCTTTACTTACTGCTTCTATAAGTAGTTACATTGGCTCATAATCCTGGTCATCCTTGGGCGTCATTGCAAGTCTGGCTCAGTGTAGTCTTTGTTTACAACCATGTCGGTCTTGAGCAGGCTCCTCTTAGCTTTCACTGTCTGAAGAACTACTTGATGAGCTATTGTCATCATCATTGTTGTTACTTGTATGCCCTGGGTTATCTCTTGGACCTTGTGGCGGTCCTTTTCCACCTCCACTAGGCCCTGCTTCTGGCTCTTATTGCACGCGGGCCTTTCCCTTTCCTTTTTGATTCTCTTGAGAGTTATGGCTATCCCTATGTGCCGGGCCCTCAGGTGGATTGCTTTCTCCTCTGTCAGCACCCGACGGTCGTTGGTTCCCCTGTGACGACAAATTGTCCAACAGTCTTTTCAATTCCCGGATTTCTGCATCCTTCCAGTATTCGAATTCTTTGTTGACATGCTGGTTTCTTGCTATTTGTGCTCTAAAGTCCTCGTTTTCCTCTCTTTGTGTAGCTAATTCCCTTACCAACTCATCACCCTATGATTGAACGGTATTAACTTCCTCTTCTAGTAAGAGGTCTTGAGTGAGTGATTGGACATCTGTTGTTCCTATGTTGCTATGCAATTGCTGACTCCCTTTTTGTTGTCGCTTCTGTTGCTGACGAATCCTATTTTCTGCAGCCATTCATCTTAACTCGGACTGGTCCCATGCTTTACTAAGTGCCGCAGTAACCATTTCCAGAGTTTTCTGGAGATTTTCTACTTCCTTGTCGACTAGTTCCGCTTCCTCTTTAACTCTCATCCGAACATCTTCCATGTTTGCCACCAGTCGCTCTTGAGCGTTTGAAAGAGTATCGAAAGCAGTATATTGCCGATCTTGGGTTTCCTTTGCCGTACGGTCAATACATTCTATTACCGTGTCAAGCTCGGTTAAGAAATCTCACGCAGTTTGTCAGGCTTTAGCTTCAGGTCCTTGGAGTTGGGTGGAGTATCTTTCGAGGAAACTGAGCCACGGTTTTGTCAGTCCCCCAGGGGTTGGTTGTATCAATCCCCTCATCTTAGACTGTGATCGCCTTTTATCAACCCTTGAAGGGGGCCGTACGACAGGGGTTCCCCTTCGACTTGGAACGTAACTCCCCGGAACTGGTGGTGGTTCCGACGTTTTAGTTGAAACTAGGTCAACTCTGTCATCATCTAAGCTTTCCCCTATGATTTCCTCTTCCCACGTAATTCTTAACGCCATATCTGAGTAAGTTTCAGGGCTTAGTTTTGAATTGATTACTTCGTGGTAGAAAGGAATCGTTCAGTGGTCCCACAGTCCTTAACGATTATGTTGCGCAGGATTTTAATAGTGGAAGGATATAAGGGATATCGTTTTTCCCCCGCGACGTGCAGTTACCACCCCCGAGGGGCTCTTCTTCCCAGTGGTCTAGGAATAACTTTGTTGTCAAAGTTAAGAACAATTTCACCCCCAGGATGTTTCCAGATAAGTTCATTCTGCGACTGTACGGCCCGATTTGTCCTTGGCTGCTTCGCTGTGTTGAGGTTCTTTTTCTTGTAGCTGGTGACAGGAGGTTGAACAGAACAACCTAGTGTAACACAACTCGGTTTGTCTGGCTCGGAATCCTCGCAATCGTCTTCAACCCTAAGGGTCGTCATGTACCCAGGAAGGGGTTAAGATACCTGCACAGTAGCCACTGTGTTCCCTGAGATAAAGAACAGATAGCAATAAAGGATTATAGCAAGTAATGTGAACCTTATTTGACAACATTTGTGGCGATCGTGCCTCAGTGACAGAGAGACTATCAATATAGTGTTACGGGTAACTCACTCGGATTTCCGTAGTGTAAAGTTAATTGTTTTAACTGTCAATAATGGAGTAGTGTCAGGGAGGTGCTGTGAATTAATCACTAATACTCGTTTCGCTAAGACTACTAAGAATATGAAGTGTAGGTATGAACTTTTTATATTGATAAGATCTCTTCTCCGTTGTGGTCTATCTAATAGGAGGGGAGGAACTCTTATATTTATATCCCGCGTAAGTTTCTGCGGCCGGTACATCTGATACCTATACTAACTAAGTACTCGCGCCTTAACTACTAGTATTTCCTCTTATCAATGCTAAGTGCAAACACTCTTAGACCCTGAATAATTCCAGCTTCCAGTCATTGTGCTTATTTTACTACATCTTCCTGGGGTGTGCGAGGCTCCAACAGTCGGAGGTAAACAATGCCATTACTCTATGAAGTTAGTCCGAGTATGCCGCCCAAATGCGAACAAACCAGGCGTTCCTCTATTATTTGAGATTATCAGCCTCAATATCAGACAACGGTGACAACATAGAGGCATGACTGCATTATCTTTACGTAAAGTTTGGAGGCTTAGTGCTCCGTCACTTTTTTGATTTGCCTAGCGAGAAATAGGCTTATAGCTACGTCTTCTTAACTCCCGTCCATTCTTGTAGACCAATGACTGGTTGTAGTCGGTCAACGTGAAGGGTTATTGTATTCTGATTCGGTAGCTTTTGTGCTCACACACATATCCCTTGTCTCAGATACTGGATTACAGCTGTATGAGCAGTGCATACTACGGCTCTCATATATCTTGCAAACAGCTACCGGTCGGACGGACGGCGACCACGTATACGGTGTTATGGGAAAGCTGCCATTTTTGCCTTCTTTGCTGGTAACCAGCAACTTCTCCCAGTACTGCAGGCGATATCTGGGCCCTACATCGGGGTCAGAGGGGGGTATTGGAATTGCATATGCCTAACATGTCGGATCGAGTCCATTTGCGAGCGATGGCCCAGAAATAAGGATTCGAAGACCTCCTGCTAGCACCTCTTGAGCATCTTTTTCAAGTTCCATAAGACCTTTGTACCCCGATTCCATTTCACTGACACCTGGAAACCAAGATCATCGTCGGAATTGGTTCCATTTACCAGCTCCAGCTTTAGGAACGAGTGGTGCAAATTCATTGGAGATATTAGGAAACTTTTATCTCGATACTGCAGAATATAATCAGAGCTAGATAGATTGGTGGAAAGAGACACCAGGGTTTGTGGCATATACTGCAAAATATGGTGGCAAAAAGAAGATTAGATGCAACTCTGATCTTTGAGGCACAGATATATGGAAATAATTTCTGTAATACGCCAACCGCTCAGGTCATGCCGTTGGTACACCACTCGTGATGTGCATCATTAGAAGCAACTTGAAGGTTCCCTCTCACCCAAGGGGCACAGGCACCAGCTCGATGCATGACCATAACAAGTGCTCCACATGTCGGAAATCTAGAAATTTTAACGGATTAGACTCTGGAAGTTCACCTGGTACAAATGTGCCTGCACTTCTTAGGCATAGGCAATTCCAACATGCCCCTCTGTCCCAGGTGTAGGGCCCGGACTTCGCCTGCAGTATGGTGTGAAGTTGCTAGTTACCCACAAAAATGGCAAAATTGGCAGCTTCCCCATAACACCCCATAAGTCATGGCTGTCCGTCCGACCGGAACCTGTTCGCAGAATATATGAGAGAGGTAGTTTGCACTGCTCATGCAGCTGGAATCCAGTGTATGATACAAATGATATTTGCGTGAGCAGAAAAGCCTACCGAATCAGAAAACAATAAAGTGTAATGTTGACCGACTACAAGTAGTCATAGGTCTACAAGAACGGACGGGAGTTAAGGAGTCGTAGCTGCAAGCCCATTCTCGCTAGGCAAATCAAAGAAGCGATGGAGCACGAATCCTACCAACTCTATGTCATGATAATGCAATCTTGCCTCTGTGTTGTCAACATTGTCTGATATTGAGACTGGTCACCTCAATGACAGAGGAAGAACTGGTGTTTTCGCATTTACGCGGCATACTCAGACTAAGTTCATATGACAAAGATATCATTTTCCTCTGACTGGCGGAGTCTCGCACAACCACTGGAAGACCAAGTAAAATACATGGAATGACCGGAAGGGGGGAATTATTCAGGGTCTACTAGTGTTCGCTCTTAAGATTGATAAGACGAAAGACTAGTAGCTGTTGCGGAGGTACTTAGGTAGTATAGGTATTAGATGTACCGGCCGCGGAAACCCACGTGGGATATAAATATTAGAGTTCCTCCCCAGCTATTAGACAGACAGCAACGGAGAAGAGATCTTATCAATATAACAAGTTATTATCTACTCTTCATACTCTTGGTCGTTTTAGCGAAACGAGTATTAGGGATGAAATTATGACACCTTCCTGACCTTACTCCGTTATCAAACACTTTAAAATGCTTAACCTTACTCTACTGAGCTCTGAGTTGGTTACCCGTAACATGTTGAGTGATAACACACAGTGGGAACAGGCAAAGAAGGGGGCAGCGGGAACGGTCATGGAGGGAGACAGGGGGACTGACAAAGGTGAAACAGAGGAAGACTAATAGATAGTAAAAGAAAAGAATCATTCCAGGGGCTCCTGTTTCACATGCTTTGGGAACCGCATGTTGGCCATGATGAGGAGCGCAAGGCATGCAATCTTGCAGTCATTCTTATTCATTTTCTCTCAATCAATTCCCTGCTCCGCAGCGTCTTCCCTCACTGCTGCCATATGATCAACAATAAGGCTCGCGTTACCAGCAACTGCTTGCTCTTGGTAAAAATATGCTCAATGGCGACTTGCTGGTCTTCCAGACTTGAAAAGAAGTCCAAAGGGTCATAGCCTGCCCAAGCAGGCGCTCTCCAATCTCCGGGGTGCTGGAGTGGACCCGGTTCTTGTCGGAATCCTACATTTTCATCCTGTTGACCTCCTCATCCTCAGACTCAATATATGTCCGGGATATGGCTTCCTCCCCTCCTGCCCACCCCGACCAGCTTCTCTGCCTCTTCTTCCTCTCTTGCCGCCCACTCCCCTCACTCCTGCGCCTCTTCTTCTTCCTCCTCCTCCCCTGTATTCCCCTCCTCTTCTCCTTTGACCGCATCATAATCCTCCGAGCCATCACCGCCCATGTCAGCGGACTCAGGAAGATTGACAAAGTCAACATCGTCATCTTAATCCCCTTCACACTCCTTGTAGACCTCAGCATTGAGTAATAGCCATTCGATGGGCTCCACCCAATCAAACAAAGGTCTCACCTGTTTATCGAGCTCCTCCTTCTGGACTGTCATGTCCAGATGCCCCCCCCCCCCTTATCACGCCCAGTCAGCCTAAAGTCAGAAGTGCCGTCCTAGGGAGTAGTAGGTATCGAGGGATCGGGTAAAATAACTTTAATATTAGTGCAGATGTAACTAATAGAACCCGGCAAGGATTTGGACAAGGTTTGGGGAAGCAAGATGACATACCAGACTGTTTGAGACTTGCATCGGAGCTCTTTCTCCATAGTCCTATCCTGTGTCTTGTCCGTTTTGCGGCCGGTTCTTGTACTGGACTAATGCTTCCTAAATGGGATCCTCACGAGAGGGGGACTGACCTGGATGCGCTTCTCCGGCAGGGCAGTTAGGGTGCCGCGTTCCTGATTCCATTCATATCCCTTGCCTGAAACTGGCGGGTCCGGTCATGTAGGCCGACATCAGAGAGAGAGGGTTCGGGAGGGACCGGAGATGTCAAGCAAGTGGGGTGGAAGGGAGATGTGGGCATTGAAGAGATGGTACTGGCTCTAGGAAACGAAGGAGACCTAGTTGTATGGCTTCGCGCCGTCTTTGTTACTCGCTCAAGCAGATTTTTCCTCCTAGCTGCAAGTTGTACCTTTGGTGAAGTGTTCGGCAAAGGCCACGGGGGAACTGGGAGGAGTAGGGTCTTCTGTTGGGATTGGCGGGTTGGCGGGTGGTGGGTCAGTTTCATCAAACTTGTTTGGATAGTATTGCCGCAAATCTGCCTAGAGCACCCGCCGTTCCCACTCCAAGCCTTCATTATCCTCAACCACCATCTATTGATCTACCTCAGGTTTGAAATTAGCGTCAAGAGCAAAGTAGTCCGGAAAGCTTCGCGCAAACGCCCGGCGTTGCTACAGACGATTTCCCCTATTGGGCCGGGCAGGTTCGAAGGCAGTCTCAAGAGGGGTGAGATTTGCCTGGTGCTCGTTCCTGCAGTTGGTTTCAGGGTTCAATGAATGACCCTAAGCCCCAGCTGGAAGCGCTGTCCGCCTGTGTGCAGACAGCATTCTAGCGTCTGTTCTATTCTCCTGTATTACCTGGTGCCTATTATTTATATATGATTTTTGGGTATGATTTGTATGTACCTGTGCAAATGATTTTTTGTAAAATAGATCTATTGGGATCAGAGCCAACTTTATCAAGTTGGGGAGCAGGAGAAGAGATATGAAAAATGGAGGGCAAAGCGGATAGGGGGGGGTGGGGTGTGGTAGAATAGGTAAGTGGAGCAGAGTCTGAGAGAGTAGAGGCGGCGTGGGGAGGTATTTTCAAGATGTTTTTTTGCTGATTCCTCAGAGAAGTGAATTGAGGTGTAAATGGAGGAGGGTGATTTGTGTAGTGTTGGAGAGCTTCGAGGAGAAACCAACAGTTTGGTTCATATTATAAAGACAAACGAGAGTAGGGGTATGTTGTTGAAAACTTGAAAACGTCATCTGGAAATTGAAACACGTCCGAAGCCAACCCTGCCCCAGCAATAACACACCTGGCCACATAAATTGTAAGTATAATTGCCCAATTGAACCCTCAGTTAAGGGCTTATACTATGCTAGATAGATAGAATAATACTAAAGAGAAAAGTGTGTTTGACATCATATTTCAAATCACCTTTCGAAATAGCTGACACGGGTGTGTGCTACCTAGTGACATCATTTATCAACTGATTGTACGCTTGATACTCCAAAAGGAGGAGTGAAATATCTTTGTACACATACAATCTTTCATATGGAATTTTCGAAGCAATTCTATGAGAAAAGCATTGTACATGTTTGTCTCCACTACTATTCAGTTACACTCCGGAATAAACATGATTAAGGTACTGTTCAGTAATTTATGGCTCTACCCACTTTTTACGCTAGCATTAGTTTTGATCAGGCATTATGGTCCATGAATCAAAATACCTCTACATCATGGGGAACTCCATTTGTCCGACAAGGTAGCTTGGGAGGTAGAGAGCATGAATCCTCATAGGTATAAGATACCTCTCGTCCTTCCTCTCTTCTGACAAACTTCTTTCTTTCACCAACACTAATATTATTACTTCATCAGAGAAAACGGAGGACACATACACACAGATGCATACGCAAAAATTGGCATATGTACAAATTGGAGAACCAAGGAACGTACTCTTACCTATACCCGCAAGTCACCTTGCGCTACAAATACCTTTAATCACATCCCCTCACTCGGAGCGAAAACCCTGCGGTTCTTGAAAACCTTTTCATTCACCACCTCGAACACGCCTCCTCGCGCACCTTCTCATTCTTTCTTACCAACCCCCTCTTCAGTCACTTCTGACACCTGCTGAGGAACTAGCTGTGAAAAAAAGAAAACCCCCACAAACCCACCCCGTCAAAAATAAAACAGAAAACAAAACAAAGAAAATGTAGCGATGCCTCCTTAAAGAAGAATCAGTGAAGGCATCTTGAGATCGAAGGTGTGTGGCAATTGGGGCTCTCTAACGAGGGACCTGGGCAAGACGAAAGTCAGAAAAGTTGTAAATGGAGTGCAGTGCCCCGCATGATACCCTTTGTGTAGGTTGGCAATGCCAGAAATTGTGAAGAATCGTTGGGATAGAAGAGACCTGATCCCGAAAGCCCACATTACTCCCTGTGTTAGGAGATTGTCTCCAACAGCGCTCTCCAGCAAAGATTGTGTTGGCAGAGGTTGGCTGAGGAGTGTCTTCAGGTGGCGGTGGAGGAGTTTCTGGTGATGAATATGGCTGGTAAGTTAAGCTCCCCTCCTAGTAGGTTCATATGATTTACTAATTCTTCATCACTAGAGCCCGGGTGTGGCGCACGTTGGAAGAGGTACCATCATGGTCTTGGACCCGAGGTTGGTGGACTACCTGATGAACGTCGTGGCTGGGAAGCCCTACCTGGCGACATGGGAGGAGCAGAGATAGCATGGGAACATGTCGGCAGGTCCTCCCAACCCCCCACATAACTACAACAATAACAACAACAACAACAACGATCAACCTCAACTAGGGGGCGCCAGCACTGGTTGGGGGCAGCCTGGGATGCTAATGGAAATGATGGGTGGGACAGTGATAGTAGTGGCGGTGGCCGCAATGATGGGGATTGAAATGGTGATCGGGGTGTGGGTGGGGATGGGGATGCAGATAGCGACTGGAATGGGAATAGTGGAGATGAGGATGGGGAGGGGGATGGGGATAGGGATGGGGCAAGCGGCCATGGTGTCAAAACTTTACCTTGTAGTTGAGGTAAACTGTCCGGTGCAGGTGGTCAGACCCCGGGTTGGTGTAATAATATCCTGAGACGTGCTACTGGTGGGAGGAGTAATAACACCAGCCCCATGCATCCTACTCATGAGAGTGGGTGTAGTGCTGGAGGGCCTTGGAGTGGATGTTAGGCTTACGCAGTTCCAACACCCCCTTCTGACCCCCATGTAGGGCCTGGACATCGACTGCAGCCAGGTGTGAAGTTACTGGTTACCAGCAAAAATCGAGGAATTGGTAGCTGCCACCTCACAGCATATACATCGTCGCCGTCCTTCAGACCAGAATCTGTTCGGAGCATATATGAGAACAGTAGTATGCACTGCTCATATAGCTGGAATCCAGTATATAATATAAATCGTATCTGGGTGAGCAGAAAAGCCTACCGAATCAGAATAGAGGAATGCTTCACAGTGGCCCGCTACGAATAGTCATAAGTCTGCAAGAATGGATGAGAGTTAAGGAGATGTAGCTGTATGGTCTTCTTGCTAGGTAAATCAATGAAGCGATGAAGCACTAAGCCTACCAACTATACATGAAGATAATGCAGTCATGCCTCTACATTGTCACTGTCGTCTGATATTGAAACTGATCACCTTGGTAGCAGAGGAACGACTGGTATGTTCTCATTTGGGCGGCATACTCAGACTAAGCTCATATGCCAAAAGCATCGCTAACTTCCCCTGGCGTAGTCTTGTTTACCCACAGGAAGACAGAGTTTAAATAAGCAGAATGACCAGAACCAGGGAAGTATTCAGAGTCTACGAGTTTTCTCATTCATTATTGATGAGACGGAAAGACTAGCAGATGTTACAAAGGTACTTAGTTAGTATAGGTATTGGATGTATCGGCCGAGGAAACTCTTGCGGGATAGAAATATAAGAGTTCCTCCCCAGTTATTAGACAGGCAGCAAGAGAAAAAGATCTTATCAATATAATAAGTTATTATCTACACTTTATACTCTTAGTAGTTTTGGCGACCTGAGTATTACCTTTTCAATTACAACGCGTTCTTGACATCACTCCGTTATCAAACAGCTTAAATACTTAATCATACTCTACCAAACTCTGAGTTGATTACCCGTAACACTATATTGACACTCTCGCTGTCACTGAGGCACCATTGACACAAGCAGTGTCAAATGATCATGACTATACTTGCTATTATCCTTTGTTACTATTTGTTCTTTATCTGGGAGAAAACGCCAGCGGCACAGGAACCATCTGAACCACTTCCAGAGGACTCGATGACCCATAAGGACAAGGACCAGTTCATTGATTTCGACACTGGTACACACGGAAGCCCTACACTAGCTTGCCCTAGCGTGCCTCTGTCAGCTATACCTCAATACCCAAGAACCAAAACTAAGGTACAACACGAGACACATCAGACCGAGCAGTCCCAGAAATAACTTATCTGGAGACATCTCTACCATGGAATAGTTCTACACTTTAACGACAAGGTTACGCCAACCACATTGACCAAAAGAGCTCCTGGTGGTTTGTAACGGCACGTTGTGAAGAAATTATGATATCAGGTGCAGAAGATACGCCAAAGTATTGAGGACTGCAGGATTGACCCCTCCATGCTTAAAATCGTATGTGGTACAATTGTTAAGAACGGGTGGACTACTGAAAGATATCTATTCTGCCGTGAAAGCAACGGTTTAAAACCAAACCCAGAAACCTCCACAGGCATGGCATTAGGGTTAACGGGAGAAAACGGAACCATGGGCAAAAGCTTAGATGATGAAGGAGTCGACCAAGATTCTACCACAACTTCGGAACCACAATTTGTACTTGGCAGTCACGTCCCCAGCCGAAGTGGAACACTGGTGGTACTGCCTTCTTCAGGGTTTGATAAAAGGCAATCCCAGTCCAAGATGAGGGGATTGATTCAACAGACCCCTGGAGGACTGATAAAATCATCGCTCGGATTCCTTCCAGGATATTCAACTCTACTCCAGGTACCTTAGCATGAGGCCAGACAGATTGCAACAGATTTTCTGACAGAACACGACTCTATAATAGGAAGAATTGACCGGACGGCAAAGCAAACGCAAGACTGACAACACATCCCCTTTGGCATCCTGTCTAACTCTCAATAACGCTTAGTGGGAGACCTTGTGTAGGTTAGGATACAAGTAAAGGAAGGAGAGGAGCCGGTCAATGAGGAAATAGGAAATCCGAAGAAAACCCTTTCCATGGTCACCTCTGCACTTGGTACTGCATGAGACAAAGCAGAATTAAGCCTAAAAGCAAAGGCCGAAATGACCCATCAGCAACACGAATGGCAACAAGAAGTCATTAACAAGTACATACCACATAGGGAATCCTGACCCAAAATCATTCGCACGAGATCCTCTGCTAGAATGAGTAGCAAAAACCCTACAAACCCACTGCGATGAACTAGTAAGGGAATTAGCTGTACAAAATCAGTTGAATACAGAGGTCGAGGCACAAATAGCAAGAAACCAACGGGTAAAGAGTCAATTTGAAGGCAGCAAGAACGCAGAGATCCGCGAATTAAGGAAACAATTGGAAACCTAGTCGGCCCTGGTTAACCGACAACCTGCTGACAACGATGGAACGGAAGCAGATCCACCGCAAGGCCCTGCACTTAAGAAAAGCCAAAACTCTTAAGAAAACAAGAAAGAGAATGGAAAGACCCCCGAGAGACAGGAAATGGCCGCAGGACCTTGTTGGGGGGGAAACGGGCCACCGTAAGGACAAAGCTTTAACCCCGAACATCCTGAAGATGATGATGATGGCGATGACTACAGTTCATCGAGTAGTTCTTCAGACAATGAGAGTTACAGTGACCCTGATGAAGACTGACGAAGGTGGAAACGAAGATGGCACCGGGCCAGGCGTGGACTAACACCAAAAGAAGACCTGGATTTTAAAAGGATACAACTACTTATAGATGCAGTAAGCAAAGAAATGGTTGTTGCAAAATGGAAGGATGCCACACCGCCCCAAATATTAGAAGCAAAAGACTAGCGGAATGTAAAGTTATAGTTACTCCAATGCGAAGATTATTTCTGACAAAATCAACAACATTGGGGAAAACACATGCATAGGATACGTTATACAATTAGGCTAACAAAAGTAGAAAATATTGTGCACTCCACAAACTTGTACCGATTCTATATAACAGGCAAATTAGGCCACAAAATGGAAAAAGGACTCATCCTTTGGCAATGTTTCAGTTAGGAAATAAACAATCCATATGTGAGTACCGCAGAAGTTCCCAAAGCAGTACGGAATATGGAAAAGGTCAAATATGAGGAAAAGATTTCCACCCACTGGTTAAAAATGGAAAACCTTGATATTAAAGTACAGTTAACCGGTATTATGTGGCAGAAAAAGTGTAAGATAAGGTTCTATTACCAATACTAGAAAGACTTTCATTGGAAAAGTATGATCGTGACACATAATCGTTGGCAGCGTTAAGGAAATGCGGGGAACATTATGACGAATGGAGACTAGAATAAAGAGTTGCTTCATGAAAACAGTGCAATCAAGCAAAATTCTTGAAACCATGTGACCGCGATGATGAAAAAGGCGGAACCAAAACCATCAAAAAACGCAAGCGGTACACCAAATAAGAACACACAGCATATAAGGCCACCAAAAAAGAAGGTAGGACCTCAGCATCAAATAAGGCTGAAAAATCGGGAAGCCCCTCAGAATGGGAAAAATGCAACAGGGCAGCCGACGAAGCCTCAGGGACAAGTTGAAAAAAAATATAGGGTGTACAGGATGTGGTTTGACAAACCAAAAATAGAAAACCTGTCGGAAGGATGCACAGGTAACCGCGATGCTACAAGCCACTTGGAAAGGAACCCAAAAAGATGACCGAAACAATCATCAACGCAATAAAGGTCATTGACAAGGAGTTTTGGTTAATGGAAAACAAGAACACCCTCCAAAGGCACAAGTCGCTCAGAGCGAAAGGCCCACAAGGGTATGGGAAAACCTTTCGCGTCATGAAATTCAGAATTAGAGGAATATGACAACGAGGGCAACGGCAATCAGGTATTCTATAGGTCAGGTGCTAAATAGGTACCTGTGACTACGGGAATCGTAGAAACGTGGCGCTGAAAACCTTTTCCGCCCACTGGTGGTAAGGACCCCAGACACATCAAGCCGGGAAAATAACTGATGGTAGTCGGACACATGCTCCGGGAAACTCAAAGTTCTCCAATATGGTCCAATCCGAGATTAAAATGAAGTCATAAAGAAATCATACTAGGGAGAGTGAGTAGGGGCGAGGGAGATGACCCTTAGGGGTGACAAGGCACACTTCACTAAGGCGCTTTATTCTTACCAGCACTTTTAGGATGCACTTGAGAGACGGCTCAAGACTAGGTTCTCAGAGATTTAGTCTTTCCCGAATTAATTCGATGGCACCCAAATATGGATTCTGTGATGGATATATTCTCATGATATTATGGTCGAGAACAAATAAAGGAAGGATAGAACATGGTAATCAGCCAGCCATGTGCAGCCAATGTTAATACAATATATGTGTCAGGACAATCATAGATACCGCCCAGATAGGGCCGACTGATTGTAATAGCAGGATGAGAGAGAACCCTTCGGCAAGGGGTAAAGACCGCTTAAAGTGGGCTGCCCGATGACCTAAATTGAAGCTATAGATATATAAGAAAGGGGACGCAACCAGTAAACTGCTCGCTCTCACCTTGAGTTTTGGTGAAACACCAAAAGTCCTAATTACAAGCTTCTTTAAAAAGTAACGCTAACGGAAATAGTTTGTCTGAAGAGGTCTAATTGACCAAAGCTATGTGGGCATGGTCTCAAACATCCACCAAAGGTCACAAAAACAGAAAGCAAATACACGCCTCGAGGTGAGGAAGAGGGCAAGGATACCACGACCCTAGAGATACAATTACCTAGAAGGCATAGCACACATTGAAACGGAATGAAAAAGAATCCAGGTTCGCATGTTATTAGATTCTCGTTCTAAAATATTCCTAATCAGTGCACGTCTCATATAAGAATACAATATTCCCTACAAAAGTAAGACAAACCCGCACCGAAATCTGAGGATAAGATGGGTCCGCTACCAAAAGCGGCGGAAAACACTTCACCGGTTGATTGCTATTAGAGATCAGAACAAACTCTCGAGGTCAGAAATCTCCTGCGAAATCGCATACTTCGGGAATCATGATTTAATTATTCCTTTCAGGTGGTGTATGGAACACCACATGATAAATATTTAAAACCCAGAAATTTGGCATTTTTCTGAAAAATCATGTGCTGACCAGGAAATTGATGAAGGATTGGGAGATATGTGGGAGTACGACGAGACCGTGATTTTTGACCAAAATGCGCGAGTCATAGGACAAATACAGTATAAGAAAGAACCAGCCGAAAAGGTCTTACATAAAATTCCCTAACAATACAACGTCTATGTTCAACTGTTCAAAAATGTAGTCGCAATGCAAATGCCTCCAAGGAGAAAATGTGATCACACCATTAGGATTAAGGAAGGGGAAGAACCATCTTGAGGTCCAATTTAGCAGTTGTCGGCAATACAACTGAAGGAACTTCAAAAGTACGGGGATGAAATACTACAACAAGGGAAAATACGACCAGGTCAATCATCTTCCGGTACTCCTCTTCGTTTCGTCCCAAAGGCAGATGGTAAACTACGACTAGTCGTCATTGACCCAGGTCTAAATTCAGTTACCTTCACGAGAAGGTACACGACACCTATGATGATAGAACTCAGAGACCAAGTGGAAGGATCCCAGATTTTCACCAAGATAGACCTTAAGAAAGGATAGTACATGGTATGAATAGCTGAAGGGGATGAATGGAAGACAGCGTTCCGATGCGGTTATGAACACTACAAGTACATGGTAATGGGTTATGAATTGCTTAACACACCCCCTACCTTTTAGTCCATGATGTACCAGATACTTCCTGAATTTTGGGACGAAGGAGTTGTCGTCTACTTAGATGACATTCTCATTTACTCGGAAAACGAAAAGAACCATATCCAAGTGGTTGAAACAGTTTTGCAGAAATTAAAAGAAAACCAACTGGCAATCAATTTGGAGAAATCCATATTCCACGTTATGGAGGTAGAATTCCTTGGCTACATTATCAATACTTATGGTAGGGAATTGAGCGAAACAAAAGTTAACTCCATTGGGGAATGGAAGGTGCTCATCTCAGTTAAAGAAGTCCTAATATTCTTTTGATTTGCATTCTTTTCGCGACGTTTCATCCAAAACATCTTCACGATATGTAAGCCAATTACTGAAGGCCCAAAGGGGGACGTAGAAATGTTTAGTGGGGGTCCCGAACAGAACTTGCCTTTCGAAGTTCGAAAACTACAATTCTTTATCGGGTCTATACTTTGTCATTTCCACCCGGGGTTAAACATGGTGGCGGAAACCAATGCAACCGATTTTGCCCTTGTTTTGTTCCGTCCCAGTTCCACAACATGTAACTACATCCAGTAGTGTTTCATTCATGACAGTTAAATTTGGCGGAATGAAACTAGAAAATTCACCATAAGGAACTATGAGCAATAATAGAAGCGTTCAAGGAATGGAGACATTACCTCTTGGAAACGGAGAAACCAGTTACGGTCTATACTGACCACCAAAATTTGCAAAATTTCCTTACCACAAAGAAATGGAACAGAAGACAAATCCGTTATGCACTAGCATTTGTTGAATACAATTTCCAGATCGTATACCGACCAGGAACAAGCAGAAAAAAACCTGAATACTTGACTAGACGGCCGGAGTACCTTCTAGACGGAGCTGCACATAGCGACCAGTCTATTTTGAAACCTGGACATTCTCAAATCACCTTGACTTCAACTGTGAGTGACGAAGACAAAGGGGTAGAAATGGTGGAGGAACCAGTAATGCCGTACAACACACGTATCAAGAGATTGAGAAAAGCAGCGACGATACTGACCAAAGTATCAAGAATGGCTGCGCGTCATAACCTTGCTTGCTAAACGAAGTCTCACTTCCGGCAAAGGGACAGTAACTGGTAGATACAAGTATTCCGGTCTGTGTACCACAAGGCACTTAGGGAAGAATTGAGTCTCGCAGCGGACTTGCTAGCAAAAGAGGAATTGAGGTCGGAGCTGAAGTTATCGATGCTGACTATTCAGGAGAACTCCAGATACTCCTGCGAAACCATAGCTTCAAAGACTACCTCATGGTACAAGGAGGCCACATTGCGCAACTAATTGTAACCGGGGTTAACAACTCAGAAATGATTGAAGTCAATGAGGTGGACCCGAGAGAACACGCAAGTCAAGGTTTCATAAGCACGGATTTTGTTCCAACACGGATGTTTGGGGCAGAAACATCTGTGCCTACAAAAGGTATACAGCAAGTGGACCAAGGAGGTAACGAATATTGGGACAAGTCTAAAGAAGGACTGAGTGCTGGATCACGACAAGAAGTGTTACGGGTAACCAACTCAAAGCTCGGTAGAGTATAGTTATGCGTATGGTGTAGTTAAATAACGGAGTAATGTTAGGGAGGCGTTGTGATAATAGTTGCTAAAGTTTTGGTTCGCCGATACTACTAAGAGTATAAGTTGTAGGTAATAACGTGTTATATTGATAAGATCTCTTCTCCATTCGCTGGTTGTCTAATAGCTGGGGAGGAACTCTTATATTTATATCCCGCGTGAGTTTCCGCGGTTGGTACATCTAATACCTATCCTGTCTAAGTACCTCTAACAACCCGCTAACTAATTTATCTTATCATTCTGAGTGCGAACACCCGTGGACCCTGAATATTTCCTTGCGCTTTGGTCATCAGGCCAGGATAGCTGTTTTTTCTGAGGGTGTCCTAGACTCGGCCAGTCAAAAGCTATCGATACCCTTGCCATATGAACTTAGTCTGAATATGCAGCCCAATTGCGAACATACCAGTCGTTCCTCTGTTATTGAAGTGATCAGTTTCAATATCAGACACCGGCGAACAATGCAGAGACATGACTGCATTATCTCAACGAAGGCTGGTAGGCTTAGCGCTCCATCGCTTCTTTGATTTGTCTAGCGAGAAGTTCTTGCGGCTAGATCCCCTTGGCCTAAGTCCGTTTGTTGGAGCTCCAGACCAGATGTCCGATAACCCCTTTTTAAACCGACCAATAATTTCTATTTAAGTTATCTCATATTCTTTGAGACTCCTATTAAGGCTTCAGTAAATCTTATGTCGGTCGGAATAACTATTTCACCGACAATATACGTCGGTAACTTATCGCAATCTGAGGGTTGTTTCCTTGGCAATAAACGATCACTCCTTTATGCCTAACACGAGCTCCCTCCTCAAAAAGGTTCGTCTCGAACCCTTTTCCTTACT
>QLOI01005100.1:0-16319 GCA_003313605.1 Tuber umbilicatum | reverse complement strand
CCAACCGAAAGCGCCCGCACTGTCAGCTTGGATACATCGGTGCCAACATTCTCAGCGACTAGGGCAGCGATCGCATCACCCCAATGCCTCCGGCAGTGGACATTCACTTCTTGCTTAACGGAAAAAGGTTCTGGTATCAGTTCCCCTCACAGTTCATGTTTTTCTCTAGCCTTGTTTCTTTTCTTTCAAATGGTGGATTTATTCTATGTTTACTATTAGTGGCTTTGGAAAATTGGGGAGCACCGGTGCCGTGAGGTGATTAGTTGTCTTGGAAAGATGGCTCTGGGAGAATGTCGCGTCACACATTCGGGACATTAGTCATTCTGCACTCTAGTCACATGCTTCTCACAAAGTACACCTCGAATGATTGAATACCTGTTGGTAACTGGATGTGAAGTGAGGACTCTCTAGAGCTCCGATACTTCACATGTGCCTCATACTCATCGTGAAAAGCGCCCTATCAATAAAAGTCACTCGCAGAATCTACCCCTGAAATTTTCGTCCGACCACTCGCTAGACACATCTTGTCCACACTTACCTGTTAAGCCTAATCAGGTAACAAGATATGAGCCTTAGTCGAAGGGAGGGCTAAGAAAAAACAGGGACAGGGCATAGATCAGTGCTTGCGGGGGCACAATGGTGTCTCTATATCAATCACTGTGTTGAGTTAATTTATTACACCCTTCGGACTGGCGATGGGTATGCAACGCCTCTGGCGGGAGTGGCAGCCTGGAAGGAGCGGTGGTCTAGGAAACGGTGAAATCAATGAAAAAACTTGTCACACCCACTGGGCGCCACAATCAGACATTGTAATACTGGTGGCCAAACCAGATCAATTGCGAAAACGATACAAAACAGCTACCTAGCGCTAGGAACCCCACTCCTCCAATCAGAGAAAGAAAAAATAGTCCACACTAATACTACCGTCCAAGAAATATAGCCAACATGTGCACAAATGCAGGCAGATGTCTTTTCGACCGGTCATAAAACAAATTGCATCCATCTAGTGCCACCAGCAGCGTATAGACCACACTCTATTGTTAATGGGTCCGAGATGCCCATATCCAGGATATCCAAAAAGTGGGGATCTACGCCCCTTACAGCACGGGCGGGTATAGACTCTGCAGATGGTACCTTGAGAGGGCATATCAGCTGAGTTCATCAGAGTGATTCTTGCGTTAGGAGATAGTACCCGGATGGGGGCGGACGGAGCTGATTATCATTGCCCAATAGGGTGAGAAGGTATAGCAGCGGCCCTTTTTCTGAAGGCAGATAGTTATACAAGGCCCCGCGAAAACGCTATAGTAATACCATTAGCTTTGAGAGGTAATGCGAAAAGCGAACGAGTCACCATGTACCTGTTCTTACACACGGTTACACACCCAGGGGTTCTCTTGTCAAGACTCTTCTAGTGCAGCAGTTAGTCACCGCCTGTCAAATCTAATTCACGGAGGATGGCTCGCTCACAAGATCTCTGGCTTTCACGCTGGTATCAAGGGCTAGAACGTCGTTATCCGTGGGAGTGATGATACTGGTATCATTGAGCTGGGGCCCCGTTTCATCTGCGGGGGATGCGACCGTGTCGTCATCAACGGGGGGGTCGCCGGAACCAGACTCCGGCGAGACATCTTGGCCTTCAGCGACCTGCGGGGCAGCAATAACAGGGGCCGTGAAGAGGGCCAGCAACAAGGAAACGAGGAAAAACTTAATCTGCATTTCTAGCAGAACTGGTTAAACTGTGGTTTGAGGATTGAAATTGAATAGGAGCGAATATCAAGAGTGTTGGCAGATTGCGACAGAAGCTGATGATGAAGAGGACGCGAGATGGGGGGGGAACAGAGAGGGTTTTATACCCGAAAGCACAGGTTGGAGCTTGTAGAATTTGACATTGGTAGTGTAACTCTACCTATTTTCTCCATTTGGTGGGAAAGTTGATATTCTAAACGACAAAGCCTCTCGGTATTTTTAGATCTGCTCTACGCTGCCAGCCAATAAACTTGTAGCATGTAAGGTAGCCCCGGGTATATATATCGACTGGAGTTTAAAGTGTAATTCAATGCCAACAATTGAAAATTGGGTGTCCCCACATCTGTTTTCTGGTGAAATTCCGCCGTTTGCTGAGTTGGAAATGGAGGGTATCTTGTTCAAGGGCCATGACCATCTGACAACTCTTCGCGATCCCACTTCCTCGGGGGTGAAGAGATGGTCGACTGGATAAAATAGTGCCAATTGGTGGACAGGGTGCTCTAGCAAGTCTTGTCATCCATCAGATCGAGATAACTAATGCCGTCTTTGATGGCTCTTTTTCTTCGGAAGAATTCAAACTCCTCTACGCTGGCAACACTACGGGATGGTTCCTAGGGCTCATGTCTGAGCGCTCAGCGAGAGTCTATCCGCAAGAGGTGGGTATTGATGCCCAATGGGCACACCTGGTGTACCGTAAATACTCAAAAATGAGAAAATTGTGCTGTGCAGTGTTAGGCACGGCCCTAGCTGACCCGAAGCCTTGAGTTGGGACAGCTGTTCAAATCTCACGAACCGTAATACCCACCACAAACCAGTATTGCTCGAGGATATCTAAGATATAGCTCAGGCCAGGCCTTACCCTGCGTGAGCGTTGTTTGGATGTGGAAAAATTAAAGAAAAAAGGAAGTACAGAAAAAAAAGAGGAGGTTATAGTAGAGGGTACGAGCGGTGAGACAGGAAGTGGAACAAGTTATCAGAGTTCCAGTACAAATATGCGTAAAATATGATCGGGCACAAATTCTCACATTGCATACGAGTGAGGTTTGGTGAATCTGTGAACACTCGTCCACCATCGGGGCTAGATTCGAGGTCTCAAGCTATACGAGCTATAGTCTAGCACGTCTTGAGGCAGCTCGTGCCTAACACTATTGTTATGTTCAAATTTCCCCCACTCTTAGGTGTATGCAGAACAGAACAGATACCCGCCCCTCAGCTATGATAAGGAAATGCATGAATAAACAACGCTTTCGCTTCAGGTCTAGCAGAGCCTAGTTTACTTCCCTCCAGTTGCTAACTTAAGCCTAGAGAATTTGCCAATGATTTGAGGTAAACCAATTTACAAGTGGGCTGCTGAAGCAGCCCTCACAATTCGTCGAACCGGTCTACACCCTAGGCCGCTATCCATGCGGCACTATAGGTATGTCCGGCCGGGTTCTTTTGCTCCAGTCTCCCTGACCCCGGCCTGGTTGCTAAAGGGCGCTTTGAGAGTTATTTCTTGGAATTGGCCCCAAAGAATACCCAACCCCTTTTGGCTACAATAAATGTGTGTTTTGGGTCAGCTAGTATCTACCCTCTGGCCAACGTTCTTGAGAAGCCCACGCATATCTGATTCATGACATTAGACTTTGTGGAAACCCCTAAACCGAAACCCTCTGGAAATTTCGTAAATTGTCCCTGTTCGAGGCGTCTATCATAACCGCTTCCCTCTTACGTTTTGTCACTAGGACACCAGAGAGCAACAACCAGAGCCACACCACATCAAATGTTTTCGCGGGTTAGGCGTTATCTCCAATTCCTCCATCAACTTTCTGAACCACCTTGGGTGAAGAGCGAAATCTTGTATTAGCTCTTATTTACAATATATAAATTTACCAGAAGAAATCCTATTATGCACTCTCAAGAAATTGCTACTCCAGATTTAGAAATCTAGTATGAAGTTGACTGAAGACAGGTTTTGGTTGACCGGTACCACACCACAAATATGGGGGTATTCCATTTCTGCATTCTATCGGATACTAACTTTGTCCCTGAAACGCACGGGTCTCTCAGAATGGGTTCTGAGACTGCTGTTCACTGACTAGCTCCCACACATCTATGGTTCCGTCGTCCAGAAAATGCCTTTCGCTGAAGGTTCTTGGTAAATCGGGACAGCCTGAATCATTTTTCCATCCGATTCCTACCTCATTAACATGCTCAGAGATAAGAGTAGGGTATTTGGTAAATTGTGCAACATCTTGAGTACTTATTCTAACCACAACGGCGACTTCCTACATGACCTCTGATGGAAACAGGAATCCTAGACTAGTTCTAATTTACGATTCAGATAAGCTCACCAGTGGAAACCACATCACACGATCCCAAGAAGTGGTTGTTCCGAATTTAGAAACTTTGGATCGAGTTGGGCCGGAGGTGCAGGTTTTCGTTGTCTGGCCCATTACGAGCTGTAGGAAAAAAATGGGCCCACCCAAGTTATCCATACTAAATCACAAGTGCGATTTTTAGATTTCTACCGGAAACAACCGCAACAAATCCTGTTACCTAAACTCCGATAATAAGATGCGGGTCCACCAGGAGTTTGGCACCACGAGTTCTTCAAGCCCTATTGACAGTCTCCAATACTGATGCAGGCCGGCCCAGTTTGCCTCCAGTCAAATCCCCAGAAGATTGACGGTCCCGGCGCGGATTTTGATTTCTCGAAGAACACACACCCTCAGTTTTCTCGGGCCATTCCTGTAGTCTGACACCTAACTATTAGAATCATTCAGTTAGACCCTCCATCAAAAAAACGTACGGAGATTTCCTCATTCTTTACTATGGGATCGGTGCGTATTGAAAACTGATGCTTCGAATCGTATTTCGGGGAATCATGAAACGTCAGGTGAGGACGTTGCATTTGCCTTTACTAGTAAGGTGCGGTACTTTCCTAGTTTTTTTTGTCCGCTGGGGCTGACTGGGTTAGCTTTAGCCGTGTTTGTGTCAATTCATTCGAGAAAGGCAATTTCGGTCTTAGCGCGAGTCTCAATTATCCTAGCAAAACCGTTATTCGACCGTTTCTTCCGTTACTAAGCTCGTTCCGTAGCTCGTTGGCTGCATATAGCGAGCTCGGCCAGTTTACATGATAAATTTACAACCCTCAACAAATACTACACGTATATTTGCACCCCGCAGTACTGTAAAAACTCAAATGATTGAACCTGGCGATAAGACGCCTAAAATTCCCTTGGGCCGGATGTGTAAAAATTGTGGAAACTGACACCCCCCGCCCCGGCGTAACGCGAAAATAAGGTAAAAGGTGAAGCAACTTACTAGCAACGGCGACTCCGATTATTCGAGTTGTCGCGGTGTTCCCCGAAAAAGCACTACAAAAAATGGACATGAGATCTCGGACACACAGATTTTGTGTAATCACCTTCCCCGGCATTGGAACGGAGGCGAGATAAATCCCAATCTCGGTCGTCGTCAATAAGAAATTCTGCAACTCTTGGATCACTATCATGAACCACCAAGCACAAGTTCTCAAAAAACGAACCAGTACTGTACGCACTATGAGTCCTAACCCCTCACTTAATTGTCCTGAGTCCCGACGAGCATAATTAGCCTCACTCAACCGGCCTGTGTATACCGCACTAATATAAGCATTTTGTGCTTTGAAGAACCATTGAGACCCACTTTTAGTACCTGTTGCGCAGTGCCAGGAGATGGAGTTGGAATAAACCATCCCTAGAGGTGTTTGTTGGAGGGGCGGGGCTTCTTTTTCGGGGTGGCGTGGTAAGTGCGCTAGATAACAAAGATTCTCAAGAATCTAGCCTTGGTTTTGAACTTAGAAGCGTAATGACACACAGCATCACGATGTCGCGGGTGGCATGGATGAACGATTTACCGGTAGTGTAGCAACAGCGGTCTCTGATCTCAGATGCCCTTGACACTCTCTATCCCAGAGACATATCTGAGTGATAGGTTATGATTGATCTCGCATGGGGGAAGAACTGAGCCTTTTGCTAGGAAATTGGGGTTGCCATTGCTGGTAAGGTGAGGAATGATATTATCATAGATTTTTTATTTTTTTTGTCTTAGGCTGGGGCTGAGAGGGGTCATCTTTCCCAGCGTTTTGCCCTATTTAGAATGGTGAATTGTAGATGTTTTCGTGCGAGGTCCAATTATTCCAGTTCTTGCGGTACCGTACGTGACTTTACCGGCATATCCGTCGTGCAAAACTTTCTGAACACATACATTACGTACCACACATTGTTAGAATGGGAAAAGGGAGAAAGGCTGGAGAGAACGAGGGGAAGGATTGATGGATGGAGCTGGAGTAGGTGGGGTAGCCGTTGAATATCACGGGTTAGAAAGCAGTTGTCGTCCATAGTGCTATGTATTGTTAAATTATATCAATTCAAAAGTTGACTCCTATTTTCACAGAGCGTTGGAAATAGCCATACTCGTTGGTCGGATTCCATTCATATTCACATGAGGGACACGGAAGCCTTAAGAATCTTTCCTTATTTTTCTTTCTTTCTTTTTGTTGCTTTCCATCCTTGACCCTCGTTCCTGGGTACATGAAGCCATCGCAAGAAAGCTCCACGCTTTCCGATTGGAAGAAACGCCCCATAGTCATAACCCACCGAGTTGCGGAGGGGTTGCTATGTGCTAGGACGTTGGAATTCCCCATCTCGGCTAAGTGAGGGGAAAACACCGCAATCCCAGCCCTCAGCTGCGACAAAACGGGGGTATATAATGCACACAGCACATTACCAGAAAAGGCAAGCACTTAGAGTGTGAGAATAAGTCTGTCGAACTTGGTAGAGGAGATGGCTGCGGATAGAAAAGCGGTAATGGGGGCCGAGATGGGACGGTTGAAACAGGATTTGATGGAGAGAATGGTGGCGTTAGAGCGGTTACGATGCCGAGGGGTCCGGCGGGGGGTGGACGGAGGATGTGAGCGTAGTCAAGTCGAGTTTGGTTGTGGGAAACTACTTTGCGTGTAACCGGTTTTTCTACGCTAAACTTTGGAGAAGGAAAAAAGTCTGTCGAACTCTCGCCGGGTGGCCGGGAAACAACCTGGCTAACTAGAGGAGTTTGATAGACTAACCCTTGATACCCGGTACAGTACAACGTCCTAACACATTTTTTCTTCTATTCCAGTTTTTATGGAACTGTACTTCAAGCCAACACACTATAAGTAATCCTAGACTTCACGATGAGGCCACGACGATGATATAATTAGTAGAAACTGGTGCCCAGTATACTATCCACTAGGCTCAATCACACCTTTTATCCTCCCATAGAGAGAAGGCGCTCCTCCTGGGATGTGATATCTCTTGAATCATCGTGGGGAATATCCGATCACCGCTGTAATTGGGAGATTCTCGATGGGGTGCATGCGCCGCAACGCCTGCCCTCGTACAGTACATTAAGGGCCTGTTTGGGCCGGTGATTGATACCTATGATATTGGGGAACCATGGGTTGGAGAACGGAAATCAAGAGATGGGAATTTATTTTAGTGGTGCCAAATCAAAAAATATCATTGGTGGAAACTTTTTGCTCATAAGGGAAGGCTTAAGGTGGGATATGTTGCGTGAAACCGAAGACTTGAACACTTGGTGAAAGAAATGATGTTGCGCTCGCTTCAGTGCAATCTCTGGAATTTTGGGGGTTAAACTTGAATCCCGGGGATTTCCGGGGTGCGGCGGCGATTGCAATTTCAAAAAAAAAAAAATCCAAACACGCCAAAAATTGAGCAAGAAACTCAGTATTGTGTTAAAACCGCCAAGAATCTCTGTGATATCATAGCCATGCAAACGGGGGTTAACTCTGGTGGCGTGTTGCGCAATTTGACCCCCCAATAGGCAGAATATCGTCCACGGAATCATTTTTTTCACATAACTAAGGTGCCTCAACAGTGGCTCATAAAAACTAAGAACCAGTCGCTCGCGTCTACCCGCTCGCGCCTCTGCTCTCTTTTGCTAAACAGCTTGTTTTCGAGAACCAGATGTGAAAGTACTGGTGCCGCGAAATGATTCGTTGTCTCGGTGCGATGGCTCTGTGAGAATGTCACGTTACACATCCGGGACATTAGTCATTCTGCACTCGGGTCACGTGCTCCTCATGAAGCACACCCCGAGTTATTGAATACCTGTCGGTAACTGGATGTGAAATGTGGGCTCTCTAGAGCTCCGACATTTCACATGTGACTCATACTAATCGTGAAAAGCGCCTAATCACTGAAAGTCACTCGCAGAGTCTGCCTCTGGAATTTTCGTCTGACTACTCTCTAGACACATCTCCTTGTTCATGCTCGTCTATTAAGCCTTACCAGATAACAAGGCATGAGCCTTGGTCGAAGGGAAGGCTAAGAGAAAGCAGTGACAGGGCATGGGTCAGTGCCTGAGGGAGAATAATGCTGTCTCGATACCAATCACCGTGTTCGGATAGTTTGTTACACCCTTCGAGCTGGCGATAAGTATGCTACACCTCTGGCGGAAATGGCAGCCAGGAAGGAGCGGTGGTCTGGGAAACGATGAATTCAATGAAAAAACTTGTTACACCCACTGCGCATCACAACCAGACATTAAAATACTGCTGGCCAAACCAGACCAATGACGAAAACGATACAAAACAGCTACCTAGCGCTAAGAACCCCTCTCCTCTAATCAGAAAAACCAAAGATAGTCCACACTAACACTAAAATTGAAGATATACTGCCAACATGTGCACAAATGCAGGTATATGTCTTTCCAGTCAGTCCTAAAACAAACTGCACCCATCTAGTATGGCACGGGCGACCAGCAGCGTATAGACCACACCTTGTTGTTAAAGGGCCCAAGGAGTCCAGGCCCAGGATATTTAAAGAGCAGGGATCTAAGCCCTCTACAGTGTCGGTGGTTATAGACCCTGCAGACGATACCTTGAGAGGTTATATCAGCTAAGTTTATCAGAGCGATTCTTGCATCAGGAGATAGTACCTTTATTGATGCGGATGGAGCTAATGGTCGTTGCCCACCTGGGCTGCAAGGTGTAGCAGCGGCCAGACTGGGGGCAATCGGATGCGGATGGCCCCATGAAAAAGCTAGAGTAATACCATTAGCTTTGAGAGGAAACATGAAAAGCGAGCGAGTCGCCATTTACCTGTCCTCATACACCCTTATACACCCTGGGGTTCTCTTGTCAAGACTCTCCTATTGTAGCAGTTAGCCACTACCTGTCAAATCTGATTGATGGAAGATAAGTAGGTACTCACAAGATCTCTAGCCCCCACACTGGTATCAGGAGCAAGAGCGTCGTTGCCCGTAGGAGTGACGACACTAGTATCATTGAGCTGGGGCTCCGGTTCCACATCTCCGGCGAATGCGGCTGTGTCGGCTTCAAAGAGTGCGTCCCCGGAACCGGACCCCTGTGTGACATCTTGGCCTTCGGCAACCTGAGGGGCAGCAATAACGAGGGCTGTGAGAAGAGCCAGCAGCAACGAAGTGAGGAAGAGCTTAATCTGCATTTTGAACAGAAGTTGTTTGAAATCGAATTGGAACGAATATCAAGGTTGTTGGTAGATTGTGAGAGAAGCTGATGATGGAGAGAAAGCGAGATGGGGGAGGAAGAGCGAAGGTTTTGTATCTGAAAGCACAGGCGGGAGCTGGTGGAATTTGACATTCGTAGTGTAACTACCTATTTTCTTCATTATGCGGGAAAATTGATATTCTAAATGACGAAGCCCCAGGTATTTTTAGATCTGCTCTACGTTGTCAGCCAATAAACTTATAGCATGTAAGGTAGCCCCGGATATATATATCGACTGGAGTTTAAAGTGTAATTCAATGCCAACAATTGATAATTGGGCGTCCCCACATCTGTTTTCTGGTGAAATTCCGCCGTTTGCTAAGTTAGAAATGGAGGGTGTCATGTTCAAGGGCCATGACCATCTGACAACTATTCGCGATCTCACTTCCCCGGGAGTGAAGAGGTGATGGATTGGATAAATTAGGGACAATCGATGGACAGGGTGCTCTGGCAATTCTTGTCATCCATCAGATCGAGATAACTAATGCCGTCTTTGATGGCTTTTTTTCCTCAGAAGAACTCGAACTCCTCTAGGTTGGCAATACTAAGGGATGGTTCCTAGGTCTCATGTCTGAGTGCTCAGCGGGAATCTATCCGCAAGAGGTGGATATTGATGCCCTATAGGCAGATCTGGCGTACCGTGAATACTCGAAAATGAGAAAATTGTGCTGTATAGTGTTAGGCACGGACCTAGCTGACTCGAAGCCTTGAATTGGGACAGTTGTTTGAATCTCACAAACCGTAATACCCACCACAAATCAGTATTGCTCGAGGAAATCCAAGATATAGCTCAAGTCAGACCTTACCCTGCGTGGGCCTTGTTTGGGTGTGGGGAAGGGAGGAGAAAAGGAGGAAAGAGGAGGTTATAGTAGAGGGTACGAGCGGTGAGACAGGAAGTGGAACAAGCTATCAGAGTTCCAGCACAAATACTGTATGCGTAAAATATGATCGGGCACAAATTCTCACATTGAATGCGAGTGAGATTTGGTGAATCTGTGAACACTCGTCCACCATCGGGACTAGACTCGAGGTCTCAAGCTATACAAGCTATACAAGCTATACAAGCTATACAAGCTATACAAGCTATACAAGCTATAGTCTAGCACGTCTTGAGGCAGCTCATTCCTAACACTATTGTTATGTTCAAATTTCCCCACTCTTGGATAGGTATATGCAAAACAGAACAGAAACCCGCCTCTCTGCTATGATAAGAAAATGCATGAATAAACAACGCTTTCGCTTCAGATCTAGCGGAGCCTAGTTTATTTCCCCCCAGTTCTAACTTAAGCCCAGAGAATTTGCCCAATGCTTGAAACAGAAAGGAATTGAGACAAACCGATTTATAAGAGGGTCGCTGAACTAGCCCTCACCATTCGTCGAACCGGTCTCCACCCTAGGTCGTCATATATGGGGCACCATAGGTATGATCCGGCCGGGTTCTTTTGCTCCAGTCTCCCTGATCCCCGCCTGGTTGCTAAAGGGCGCGGTGGGGGTTGTTTCTTGGAATTGGTCCCAAAGAATACCCTACCCCCATTGGCTACAATAAATGTGTGTTTTGGGTCAGCTAGTATCTACCCTCTGGCCAACGTTCTTGAGAAGCTCACGCATACCTAATTTATGACATTAAACTTTGTGGAAAGCACCAAACGCAAACCTGGCGGTCATTTCGTAAACGATCCTTATTAAAGCGTCTATCCTCATCGCTTCCCTTTTGCGTTGTGTCACTAAGAGACCAAAGAGCGACAACCAGAGCCACACCACATCAAATGGTTTCGTGGGTTAGGGGTCATCTCCGATTCCTACAACATCAACTTTCTGAACCACCTTGGATGAAAAGAGAAATCTTGTATTGGCTCTTATTTGCAATAAATAAATTTACCAGAGCCACACCACATCATATGGTTTCGCGGGTTAGGCGTCATCTCCGATTCCTACATCAACTTTCTGAACCACCTTGGATGAAAAGGGAAACTTGTATTGGCTCTTATTTGCAAAAAATACATTTACTAGAGTAAATCCTATTATGCACTATCAAGAAATTGCTACTCCAAATTTAGAAATATTGTATGAAGTTGACTGTGAAGACAGGTTTTGGCTGACCAGCACCATGCCACGAAGATGGGGGTATTCCATTTCTGCTGCCAGTCCGACTATGTTGGTCGCCGAAGTGCACGAGCGTCGTGGAACTGGGCTCCAAGACTGCCGTGCGCGGACTAGCTACCACACATCTATGGCTCCCTCTGCCAGAACGTTCTTTTCGCTGAGGGTTCTTGGTGATGGAGTAATCCCAATAGTATGTTGTATGGTTTCCCTATTAGGGAGTTTGATGGGGTATTGCCCATAGTATTGTTCCTCCTGCGACTTTCCTCTATCAGAGGTCTTCTCGACTATATGCTGCAAGACCATATCGCCATCACTTGGTGGATCGGGGCATCAGAATTATTGATGTTTGAGAAACAACATTAAAAATACATTGTGTAATTCAACTTTTAATTTTGTAAATAATCCTTCTTCGCAGACTCCACTCGCTTTTCATCCGATTCCTACCTCATTAATATGCTCGGAAATAAGAGTAGGCCATTTGATAAATTGTGCAACATGTTGAGTACCGGCTCTAACCACAGCGGCGGCTTCCTGCATGACCCCCGATGGAAACAGGAATCCTAGATTAGTTCTAATTTACGGCTCAGATAATCTTACCAGTGGAAACCATATCACACAATCCAAGGAGTGGTTGTTGCGAATTTGGAAACTTTGGATCGAGTTGGGCCGGAGGTGCAGGTTTTCGTTGTCTGGCCCATTACGAGCTGTAATGGGAAAGAAACGGGCCCACCCAAGTTATCTATACAAATTGCAAGTGCAATTTTTAGTTAGCTACCGGAAACGACCGCAAGGAATCCTGTCACCTGAACTTCGATGATAGGATGCGGGTCCGCTCGGAGATTGGCAACGCGAATTCTTCAAGCCCTATTGACGGTCCCTAATACTGCTGCAGGTCGGTCCAGTTTCCCTCTACACAAATTCCCAGCAGATCGGCGATCCCGGCATGGATATTGATCCCTCGAAGAACACACCCCCAATTTTTCTAAAACAATTCCTATGGTCTGAGACCTAACAACTTGAATCATTTGGTTAAACTCTCCACTAAAAAACATACGGAGATTTCCTCATTCTTTACTATGGGATCGGTGCGTATTGAAAACTGATGCTTCGAATCGTATTTCGGGGAATCATGAAACGTCAGGCGAGGACGTTGCACTTGCCTTTACTAGTAAGGTGCGGTACTTTCCTAGTTTCTTTTGTCCGATGGGGCTGACAGGGTTAGCTTTAGCCGTGTTTGTGTCAATTCATTCGAGAAAGGCAATTTCAGTCTTAGCGCGAGTCTCAATTATCCTAGCAAAACCGTTATTCGACCGTTTCTTCCATTACGAAGCTCATTCCATAGCCCATTGGCTGCATATTGCAAGCTCGGCGAGTTTACATGATAAATTTACAACCCTCAACAAATACTACACGTATATTTGCACCCCGCAGTACTGTAAAAACTCAAATGATTGAACCTGGCGATAAGACGTCTAAAATTCCTTTGGGCCGGGTGCGCAAAAATTGCGAAAACTGACCCCCTCCGCCCCGGCGTAACGCGAAAATAAGGTAAAAGGTGAACCAACTTACTAGCAACGGCGACTCCGATTATTCGAGTTGTCGCGGTGTTCCCCGAAAAAGCACTACAAAAAATGGACATGAGATCTTGGACCCACAGATTTTGTGCAATCACCTTCTCCAGCATTAGAACGGAGGCGAGATAAATCCCAATCTCCGTCGTAGTCACTAAGAAATTCTGCAACTCTTGGATCACTATCATGAACCGCACAGCACAAGTTCTCAAAAAACGAACAAGTACTGTACGCGCTATGAGTCCTAACCCCTCACTTCATGGTCCTGAGTCCTGCCGAGCATAATTAGCCTCACTCAACCAGCCTGTGTATACCGCACTAATATAAGCATTTTGTGCTTTGAAGAACCGTTGAGACCCACTTTTCGTACCTGTTGCGCAGTGCCAGGAGATGAAGTTGGAATAAACCATCCCTAGAGGTGTTTGTTGGAGGGGCAGGGCGTCTCTGTCGGGGTGGCGTGGTAAGTGCGCTAGATAATAAAGATTCTCAAGAATCTAGCCTTGGTTTTGAACTTAGAAGCGTAATGACACACAGCATCACGATGTCGCGGGTGGCATGGATGAACGATTTACCGGTAGTGTAGCAACAGCGGTCCCTAATCTCAGATGCCCTTGGCACTCTCTATCCCGGGGACGTATCTGGGTGGCAGGTTTATGGTTGGTCTCGCATGGGGGAAGAACTGAGCCTTTTGCTAGAGAATTGGGGTTGCCATTGCTGGTAAGGTGCGGAATAATATTATCATAGATTTTTTACTTTTTTTTGTCTTAGGCTGGGGCTGAGAGGGGTCATCTTTCCCAGTGTTTTGGCCTATTTAGAAGGGTGAATTTTAGACCTTTTCCTGCGATGTCCAATTATCCCAGTTCTTGCGGTACCGTATGTGGCTTTACCGGCATATCCGTCGTGCAAAACTTTCTGAATACATGCATTACATACCACACATTGTTAGAACGGGAAAAGGGAGAAAGGACAAAAAGAACAAGGAAAAAGATTGATGGATGAAGCTGGAGTAAATGGGGTAGCTGTTAAATATCACGGGCTAGAAAGTAGCTTGGTGACCTGTGAATGAATGGGGGGATGGAATGCTCGCTGCGCCGAATTTGGGTGTTTGGATTTAAATTTACATCATTTGTGTTATTATATGGTGGGTTGGTGAAACCCGCGGCCAATTGGACGAAGCAGTTGTTGCTGGCGACAAATGGAGTCTCCCAAGCAATCGGCGGAAAAAGGTATAGCCGGGTTGCCGGGGCGTTGCGGGGTCATAGCTCCCAAGCGTTGGCACGTCTTCACCCTATCTTCCACCATACCTTCCAACCTCGCCATCTCCTAAGCCTATCACGCTTTCTACAGCTACAGCTCGCGTTTCTTTTGCCCGCCGGCCATCCCCACCACGCTCTGAAGCGCCCTCATTGCTATACTGGGACACGCGAGTAGCAACACTCTCCCATAGCAAGGGCAGCGGCGTCACCAACCCCTTCTCTCAGCGGATCATCACGGTATCACTCATGGTGGATCGGACTAGTGGATTTCCTTACAACTTGTTTCTCTTTTGTTATTCTAGCTTCTCTCCTTAAGCATGTCTAGATAGTTCGAATATTGATACTCAGCTTTGAAAAATTGGTGTCGTCCATAGTGCTATGTATTGTTGAACTATATCAATTCAAAGGTTGACTCCTAATTTCACAGAGCGTTGGAAATAGCCATACCCGTTGGCCGAATTCCATTCATATTCACGCACATGAGGGACACGCAAGCCTTGAGAATCTTTCCTTGTTTTTCTTTCTTTCTTTTTGTTGCCTTCCAGCCTTGACCCTCGTTCCTAAATACATGAAGCCATCGCAAGAAAGCTCCACGCTTTCGGGCCGGAAGAAACGCCCCATAATCGTAACCCACCGAGTTGCGAAAGGGTTGCTATGTGCTAGGACATTGGAACTCCCCATCTCGGCTAAGTGAGGGGAAAACACCGCAAACTCGGCCCTCAGATGCGACAAAACGGGGGAATATAATGTACACAGAGCCTTACTAGGAAAAGCGGGTACCTGTGGTGTGAGCATAAGTCTGTCGGGCTTGGTAGAGAAGATGGTTGCGGATGGAATAGAGGTACTGGGGGCCGAGATGTGACGGTTAAAACAGGATTTGATGGAGAGAATAGTGGGGTTGGAGCGGTTACGATACAGGGGTTCCGCGGGTGGTGGAAGGAGGGTGTGAGCGTAGTCAGGTCGAATTTGGTTGTGGGAAACCTTTAGTATTTCTTTTGTTTTGAGATTGGTGAATGATATGTGGAAGTTAGTCAGGACCCTTCACGGGTACCGGAGGTTTTGCACTGACGCTTTAGAGTAGCTATAGTACGAAATGGAAAAGTTTCGGAAGGAAAAGAAAAGCCCGCCGAACTTTCTCCGATTGGCCGAAATTACTGTGTGTATAACTGCTTGTTTTCATTTTTATGTAGCTGTCGGGTCAATCTACGCTAAATTTTAGAGAAGGAAAAAAGTTCGTCGAACCCTCGCCGAGTGTCCAGGAAGCAACCGGGCCAACCAGAGTGGCTTGACAGACTTACCCTTGATAGCGGGTACAGCACAACGTCCTAGTACGTTTTTTCTTCTATTCTAGTTTCTGTAGTACTGTACTTTAAGCCAACACAGTATGGGTAACTTAATCCTAGACTTCATGATGAGACCACGACAATGGTAGAATTAGTAGAAACTAGTGCCCGGTATACCATCCACTGGCCCCAATCACAGCTTTTATCCTCCCATAGAAAGAAGGTGCACCTCCTCGGATGTGATATCTTTCGAATCGTCACGGAGAATATGCAATTGCCGCTGTAATTGGGGGATTCTCGGTGGGGGCGCATATGCCGCAACGCCTGCCCTAGAACGGTACTTTAAGGGCCTGTTTAGATGTCCGGTGATTGAAATCCATAAGATTGGGGATCCACGGATTGAAGAACAGAAATCAAGAGATCGGAATTTATTTTATCGGTGCCGAATCAAAAAATATCATCGGTGGAAATTTTTTTTAAAAAATAAGGGAAGGCTTAAAGCGGGATGCGGTGAGTGAAACCGAAGACTTGAACACTACCGTCGTGAAAGGAATGATGTTACACTCGCTCAGTGCAATCTCTGGAATTTTTACCTCCAGGGGTAAAATTTGAATCTCAGAGATTACAGGGATGCGACAGGGATTACGATCTCAAAAAATAGGCATCTAAACACGCTAAATATTGGGATCCTCGGGGATTGCCAAGAAACTCGGTATTGTGTTACAACCGCCGAGAATCTCTATAATACCGTATTACCTGGTTTTTTTCGCCTGCCGCTAAAAGGTTGAATTAAACTACAGCTGAGGTG